>CM030360.1:256248491-256483491 GCA_017893485.1 Hemerocallis citrina | reverse complement strand
ATAATTATTTAAATTCACCAATTAATTTTTTAAAAATTAATTATTATTTTTAAAAATAATTTAATTATATATATATATATATATATATATATATATATATATATATATATATATATATATATATATATATATATAGAATATTAAAAAATGCCCGATCTTGAAAACCCGATACACCAATTTGATACTACCAATCCCGAGCCAAATATTTGGAAAAACATGATCCTGCTCCTGATCCCGAGTTTTAAACCTTGCTACTAGCGCACATTACTGTACTTGAGATATATGAATCCTCCCATTTTATTTAATTATTCCATATTTCAATTTATTTCCTTTGTATACCACACTTATTATTTAGTTTATTTCCTTTAAAACTACAGTCTTAGTTTTTTATCAGTTGTAACATTGTATTGAATTCAAGATTTTACTTTTAAGATCATTTTTTTGAAAGAAACTTACATTTCTTTTTTAAAAATTACTTAAACAACAATAAATATTTCTCTTTAAAACTACAATCTTAGTTTTATATAGTTGTAACATTGTATTGTATTCAAGATTTTACTTTACAAAAAACTAACAATTCTTTTTTAAAATTAATTAAACAACATTATATATATATATATATATATATATATATATATATATATATATTAGTGCTAATATGAGATGGTGAGATGAGTGAGATGAAAATGTTTTTTGAGTTATCCGAATCTCGATTACATCGTTCACATCTCTCTGCATGTCATCTAGATGATGTGTACCAAATTTCAAGCTATTTGGAGATCTCTAATTGCATCATCCGATTCGATCATGATCATGATGAACGGCTGTGCGCGCGAGTTCACACGTGATCAGGTGCGAACGTTCGCACCTGATTGCCATTCTCTCTCTCTCTATATATATACATATATATACACACACACACAACATAAAATATTTTTAAAAATGAAGAAAAATTACAAATTATTTTAAATGTTATAAAAATATAGATAAATTTTATCATGTTTAAAGATTATAATACCAAAAATTCGATAGATATTTTGCTTATTAGATAATTGGTATCAATGTGCGGAATTTTAATTATTATACAAAATGTAGTCCCCACACCATTGTTTTGTTCAACATGCTATTGTGCATCGTTGATCTTAGTATGTTTTGGTCCATAAGTTAGAAAAGCTCAATCATATGAATTTTTCTTTATAGGATATTTAAATTTTACAGATCACGTCACATCTATATTTAAATTTTACAGATCACATCACTTCTCTTCAGTTGGACTTCTTGATTTGTTTTCTTAATTATAATTTTCACTTGGGTGATCAACTCTCTCTCCTTTGCTTTATATGTGTTCAGTTTCTAACAGTCCGCATTGCCGTAATCCTTAACAAAGGGCCCGAGTTCGATCATAATTTGCTTGATAGAGAGATAAAGAAAGTGTAAATCTTATTTATTTGGCCATAGAAGCGAACAGTATATATGAGTATACAAGATGAGATAAACACGTGTCAATATCACGCACTTACTAGAGAGTATATACATATTAACAGCCTTTCTCAAACTCATTGTGGATCAACAAGAGTAAGTTTGGAAAACAACACCTGATGTTGGTCCTTCGTCTGAGATTTCGTGAGGAAATCCGCACATTGAGCTTCAGAAGGCACATGATGAAGGGATATGACCTTAGGAACACGCTCTCGAGTGAAGAAATCATCAACACCAATATGTTTAGTGAGTTCATGCTTGACTGGATCAGAGGCAATTCTGATGGTACTAGTATTGTCACAAAAAGCCGCAGTTGGCTTCGAAACAATACCAAAATCATTTAATAAACATTGTAACTATTCTGCCTTTGTTGGTGGCAACAAGAGCACGAAGTTCAGCTTCCGAACGAGAATGAGGGACTATAGTTTGCTCTTTGGACTTCCAAGAAATGAGAGAAGTTCCAAGGAAGACACAATAGCCTGTGATGGATTGCCTATCATCATGATTATTAGCGCTTGTGACATTAGTGTAGGCCTGCAGTGCTAGTTGAGAGGACTTGGAGAAGAATATGGATCAAGTGATCGTTCCACGAAGATACCGAAGCACTCGAAGCAAATGGCTATACTACACATACGTAGTAGCATGGCTGCATGAGAAATATCTGGTTGGGTAATGGTGATATAGTCAAGACTACCCACACAATGTTGGTATCGAGTAGAATCAGGAAGGGAAATCCCATTTGCTGCCCGAAGCTTCAAATTGAGCTCCATAGGAGTTGCTTCAGTACGAGTATCAGAGATATTGGCATGGGCCAGAAGATTGGCGGTATATAAAGGTAACCTCAATCTTAACAAAATATTGATGCATGCCAAAATCAGTATAGCAAACTGATTCTGTAGATAGGTTTTCTCAGTCGAAATATGGGCAAGGTTGTCACCAGTAAGGATCGTATCATTAGCATATAACACTCTGATGAAAACCAGCAGAGCGAACTATGTAACTAAAACACTTAAACTAAGCCTGTGGAGCCTGTTTGACACCATAAAGTGAATATCGATGATGACATATAGTATTTGGGGGATGACGTAGACCAGGTGGAGGAAGCATATCTTCATGAAGCCCACCATGCAAGAAGGCATTCTTCACATCCAATTGCCACATAGGCTAGTTATGAACTGCTGGACCAACGAGAGTCTTAACGGTGGTCATGTGTGCAATGGAAGCAGAAATCTCTTGATAATCAATCATACAATCTTGTTGAAAACCTTGTGCAACAAGACGAGCCTTGTAGCGTTCAATGATGCCATATGACCATATTTTGATTTTATATACCCACTTGCATCTAATCGGTCGTACTCTAGAAGGAGATGGAACAAATTTTGAAGTACATGTTCTACTTAAAGCATCCAACTCATATATCATGGTCTGTTACCAATGGGAACTGTTATGCTTCTTTGAAGTTTTGAGGTTCAATGTGAGAATGAATAGCCGTAAGAAAAGCAGAGGACTCCGAATTACCTGGGGATGGGTAGGTTAGTCGAATAGGAGGATGTTGAGAACTTAAATGATAGCGAGGCTAAGGGGGATCATCAGGTGGAGGCACCAATGGTGTCACGCCCCGCTTCCCGGAATACGGAAACACAGGCACGTAACTGAGGCCCAGCGAATAATATAAGTACGCCAACTCATATCATCCATAAGCTGTACCAGTTTTAACTCAACAATATAAGAAAAATGAATCACAACCACGCAGGAAACTTAACCACATAAACGAGAATGGAATTCAATAACCAAATCTGAAAAATAGGAACTTACTAAATTGCTCGAGAGGCTCCTGCTCCAATTGTAGAAGAACTGTTCATCAATGCCTTCAGGTAATTTCTCTGGCTCACCTGTACTTGTTCATCTAAAAATAAAGAATAATTTGTCCTTAGAGCAAGTACGAACAACAAGTTGTGAAAAGCAGAGTAAAGGACAAGGTACGTGAAGGAATATGAATCAAGATCAAATTGCAAAGACAATAATGGTACTAATAGCAATGGTCTTAATCAAGTATATACGTGTCAATTTATGTCTATTAACAAGTTGATTTTTCTATCTAGTGCACGTACTACTGCGTCTGATACCACAGGTTCGGTGCACGCAAAACAGTGTACGTTTGAGACATAGTGGTGGGATCTACAGAGCGTGTACTCGGTGTCAATAACAATCACTTACCATTTACAATCAATCAATTTCCAATTTTTCAATCAATCATTCACAATCAATACTTCTCCTTCCATGTCAATACGATATCACGATAGGCCTTACCGAGTACATTTTCTGAGACTGTCCACTACTAAGTCAACCCTTATAAACCCCGGCTTATTTAGTATTTTATTAAATCATTCTTGTCCATGTAAGTATGTATAAGGATGTCAAGGGAACGATACGAATGCAGCAACATGATGCATTGCACAATAATAAACATGAAGTAGGAATCTAAAACAACAATTCTCTCTATATTATTTTAACTGATTTCTAATATAACCGGGTCGAAATCTCTGTACAAGACAAATAATGCAGCAGTAACTTATAAAAGGTCATCACATATATGTTCATTCAAGTCGATATTCAACAGGTTATTGTATCATGAAATGCATTACACTATTATACAGCAATTAGAATGGATTTTGCAATGTACGAGTCAATTCACGATGTCATTGTTCAAGTCCCGATACTTCAATCAATCAATGTATTCAATCACCATTCATTTTCTTTGTATACGATTCTAGTCATTTCATTTATGTCAAGTGTGTATATAGGCTTGGGTTTGAGTCAAAGGATAATTATAAGAGGTTAAGAGTACGTTGGGTTAGCTCGTGTAAACCCTCGATACTCCTAACGGAAGGGACACAAGGCAGAGTTAACAATAAATAATTGGAACTACTTGCATAAGAGGTCAATTAATCTTGAACTAGAATAAATAAAATAGTTCAAGTGGACTTGCCTTTTTCGTTGTAGACGATTCTAGTAATTAAATAGAATAACGGGATCAGAATCCCGAGGAGCAATCCCAAGAGACACGTGCAAAATGCGCGTGAAGAAACTCAACAGCAACAGCAGCAAACAGTAGCTATTCCCCCACACCGATCAGTCAAAACAGCGAAGTAGCGAAGTGGGATGTGGTGCAGATAGAACACGGAACAGCGGATGGCAGCCAATCAAAATTCGTCCACGCAGCGGATCTGCCCTAAACACGGAACAGCAAGCAGCGGATCCAGGCGCGCCGAACAGCAAACAGTGGAACCGGCCAATTGCTGATCGTCTTCTTCCTTCTCTTTTACTCTGATTGAGAGGGAGAGAGAGGGAGGTTGCGGAACAGGCGGCGAGCGGCGGGGGTTCGCGACGACTGCGGTAGCGGAGCGGCGCCGTGACCATGGTCGGGAAGCGACGGCGGCGACGCAACTCAGGCGAAGGCTCTGTTTCCCTTCGAAACAGAGGACGACGGAGCGAAGTGATCTGGGACTTCGACGGGGCTTGGACGGCGATGACGAGGGCGGAAGGGTCTGTGGTGGATGTAGGGAGTGAGTGGAGAGGGGTTGATGGTGCTTCGAAGGGGTAGTCGGAGTGGATTCGTTGGCGAAGTTGGGTTTTGGCGGAGCTTCGATGGGTTCGAAGGAGTGGGTTAATGGGGAGGCGACTGCGATGGGGAAGGGGATGAGGTGGCTCGGTAATGGGGACGAGGTCGAGGATGATAATGGAGTTGGTGACGGCAATGGAGTGGTGGAGCGATGATGGATTTGGGTTCGGTGAAGGCGAGAAGGGGAAGGGAAAGATATGGCAGAGAGGTTGACGGTGGTGAGGCGGTGGTGTGGAGCGGCTGACGATTGGGGTTGGGCGACGGGGATGGAGTTAGCGATGGGTTGGCGTTCGGTTTGGTCGTAGGCAAGAAGGAGGAGAAGGAGAGAGCGGGAGGTGTGGGTTTGTTTGGGTTTTGAGAAACAGGAGAGGGAGAGAACGGGAGAGTTTGTTTAGGGTAGTTCTGATTTGTGGGAGAAGTGGGGTTGTTTTTAATATAACAAAATAAAGAGGAGATCGTGGGGAGTTGGAGAATTGTGGGATTGAGGGAGAATGAGTCTAGTTTTTAGTTAGGGGAATTGGGTTTGGGTAGACTAAGTACTGGGTTTGCAATCCAATAAGATATGGGTTGGGCTTGAATGTAGTTGGGCCAAAAAGCAATAATACAATAAATAATTGAAATTAGTGAGCCCATAACATGACAAAGGCCCAAATACAATAAATTAGGGAGAAAAAGACATCAATAGAAATACAAGAATAATAACTCGTACAATCGGAAACAGGGGTTACAAATGGTCCCTGTATCATGGGTCGTGCTCAACGAGTAAAGTGATGCGGAAGCAGCTGAATACGATGACGAGTAAAGGAAAGAAAAGGTAGTGGACCAGACATAAAGAACAACTCGTGTGGGTGTGGGTATGATCGGAGGCAGTGTTATAATCGTGGGAAAGGAATTAAGGAAGGTGAAAGAAAGATATAAAAGTCCAAAGAGCGATGATTAAATGTAAAAGTCAATTTTACCGAAGGAGAGTTGATTTTCTACAAAGTGAACATCATGAGACACATAAAGACGCCTTACTTTAGGACCATAACAATGATAGCCCTTTCACTTGGAAATAAAACCAACGAATCCTTATTCAACGAATTGTTCAGATAATTTATTACGTTTATGAGGTTGAAGGAGAACATAATAAACACAACAAAAAGATTTGAAGGTGGTAATAAGTCGGTGGTTTGCCTTTGAGTCAGGAGAAAGCGGTATCGCCACTTATGACACTCGAAGGTTGGATATTAATCAAGTAGACAATGGTAAAAGCAGCTTCAGCTAAAAAATGAGGAATAGGCAGACTGAAGCAAAGCCCTAGTGGTTTCATTGATATGCCTATTCTTCCTTTTAGCCGTGCCATTTTGAGCATGAACACCAGGACAAGATTGTTGAAAGGTTTCTTGAGTGGCTAAGAAACTTCGAAACTCCGTAGATATATACTCTCCACCAGAGTCCGACCGAAACATTTTGATCTTACGATTGTATTGTGTTGTGACAAATTTTGTAAATACTAAAAAATTGAACGCGAGGGCAAAAAATAAATCTATGTAGAATGAGAGTAGTCATCAATGAAAACAACATAATATTTATAGCTTGATTTGAATGCATGAGAAGGCTCCCAAACATCATAAAGCACAAGTCCAAACAAGGCAGAACAACAACTGTTACTGAAAGGATAAGATAAATGAGTTTGCTTACCGAGATGATAACCAAGACAATCATTATGGTTTCTAGTACAATGCTTAGACATACTACCGAAAACACTTGACTGAAATAAAGATGATAATCTGAAAAATGACCGAAACGCCGATGCCAAATACTCGTGGTAGGAATAGTGGAAGTGAACGCTTAGGCAATTGGAATGTGCAAGTGATCCATGACATAGGTATCATCATGCCTATGGCTAGTCCCAATTGGTGCCTTCGTCTTGCAATCTTGTAAGAGACAAAAAGAGTAGTCAAATATAATGGTGTAATTGTGATTGGCAATTTGTCCAACATAAATTAAGTTAATAGATAATTAGGAACATAAAGGAATATAAAATTTTGTAGACCCCCCCCCCCCCCCCCCCCCCCCCCCCCCCACAATCTAGAAGCAATGCGCACAGATTTAAAAGATAAACAAGGAGAACAATTGTGAAGAATAGAAGCATGAGAGATCATGTGATAAGAATCACCTGAGTCAAGCAACCATGTAGGCTACGAGGACGATCTAAGAGTGGTGACACTCTTGGCTTGTGGTGGATGAGTTGGAGTACCAGAAGAAGAGAAACTGGGAGCACTGATGCCCATCTGATGGAGCTAACGACTGCTGAGTGAGCTGGTTAGGAGGATAAGTAGTAAGAGTCTCAACAGGAGCAACTATAGGAGGTTTGATCTGTGGTGTGCCTATAAAGGTGACAATGGTGACATTGGTTTTTTTGCTTGGACAAAAGAAAGATGGAGTAGAGGGAAAGCTTTGCTGCAAAGGTGGTGCTGGAGGGACTGTCGGGGTGATAAGCAACACAGGAGTAAACTGTGGTGTAGGAAGAAGAGCAGTGGTCCGAAGATTGGTCTCCTAGACTAACACAGCTGATTTGGCTTTGTTCCAAGGTAGGAACTGCTTCACGAGATATAAGCTGACTACGAATAACTGTGAACTCTTGACGAAGTCCCATCAAAATTTTAAAGACGTTTTCGTTTACGCGAATGCTACACACCTTCTCCTTACATGGTTCCTCAATTTCATCAATTTCTTGCCATAGATTCTGAAGAGAAGCAAAAAAATCCGATGTGAATTGATCACCTGAGTGGTTGCAGCAAGTTCCTGATTTAAGGCATACTCATGAGCATGACTAAAGTGCTTATAAGTATCTCGAAGATGGGTCCAAATAGCCTTTACAGTTGGGAGAATAGCAATCTGACGACCTATGGAGACCTGAGTGGAATAGCAATTAATACCTCGTAGTCGAGATTCTAGAGATTTTCACGCCTTAGAGTTTGAGTCGATGCAACAGAAAAGGTAATGGTAGAGTTCGAGTTTCGAGTAGGAGGCATTGTCAAGCTTAAACTAGGAGGCGCCGTCAATGGCGGATCCTCCATTAGATGGTGGGCAAGCCTATGAGCCTGAAGAAGAACAAGCATGTGTAGAGACCAAGTTTGGTGGTTTTCAGGTCCGGATAAATTTTTGGGTGTAGTGGGAATGTAGTGAATAGGCGAGGGGGAGGAAGATAGCCATGGGGAGAAGAAGATCCCAATGAGAAGGAGGTTGCGACGTTCTCTACAAATTATGTCAACACCCTGTACCTTGCTTTTGATTTCGTGCCATGCAAGAGTAGAATGAAGGACTACTAGGAGTGAGGCGCAATTGGATTAAGGCGCAGTCGCAGTCAGTCAGGATTTAGGCACTGTGGCAGGCAAGATGGGAGTTAGAGACTTGCTATCGAGATTTGGGATGGATTTGGATCAGGATTTGAGATCGGGAATTAGGATGGATTTGGATTTGGAAAGTGGTTTTGGATTTGATTTAGGAGCAGGATTGATTTTGGGTTTGATCTCAAATAGAAAGAGAAGATTGAGGTTTGAATTTCTCTAATGTGATTTGGGTTTGAGGATCAAGAGCAAGTGGCTTGGATACCATGGTTGAGATATAGAGAAAGTGTAAATCTTATTTATTAGGGCGTAGATGCAAACAATATATATGAGTCTATACAAGATGGGATAAACACGTGTCATACTCATACTAGAGAGTATATACATATTAACATTGCTATGGATGATTGTGGTTCATCGACTCTTCAAGTAAGGGGATTTTGGTCATTGTTGTTTATTTATGTCTTCTCTATCGTGTTTATCCTAAAATACTATGATTTGTTTTGTCTCCCCTAGAATAGTATCTCAATCTCGAAAACTGCTACCTTCTACTCAGTAATGATATATTAGGTAATGATGAGAAGAAAATTGATGTCAATTAGTTTCAATTATCCGTTACTAATCCAATAGATATTTACCTAGTAATACTTTTAATTTGTCTCCAGTGGAAGTAGCTGTTTCTGAGTCTTCGATCTTCGAAGGATTAGTTTTCTAGAGTTGACGCCTTCATCCTCCGCATATTGTGTTGCTCTCAGTTTACTAGAGTTGATGCCTTTATCCTCTGTATCTTCAGTTGAAGCTCCCTCTTTTGACTTCAGAGTGAGATGTTTTGACTTTCGAGTTTGTATGGGAATCTAGAGAAAATAAAGGATCTTTGGGGTTTGCCTTTTTCAAGTAGAAGACAATGATAGAGAGGAATTGCATGGTAGGAATCTCTGTATTATAGATCTGGTGTAATGTGGGTTGGATGGATGGTTTTTTTTCAAAAATAAAAAGGTTTACTCTGTTCAGAAATGAGCAGGGTTCTATTAAATTTACTATATGTACGTATGTTAGTACTACTGTACTAGATTATGTTGGCATATATTAGTACTAAATTTGGTTTGTATTATTTCTGGCAGTTAGTTTCTCTTAAGGGGTTAAGATTGAATTACATTCTTTTGGGTTTTGGTATCTGCAAAATTTCTTTGCATTGTTCGTAATTAGAGTTTTAGTTGTGTTTCTTTGTTTTTCTCTAATCTTTTTCTTTGTTTGTACTTTCTTTCCTTTTCTCTAAATCTGACACATCTGTTGTTGGCTATTGTTTGTTGGTAGGGGTTACAAGAGATTCTATCGAAGAACTGCTTTAGAAACCTCCGATTATCTTAAGAATGATTGCATAATCATGACTTGCACAGTTGGTGTTGTTAGAAATCGTATTGAGACACCAAGACAATTATCCATTCCTGCTCCGCCATCAGACATGGGTTGTTGTCTCGAGGGGTTGCTTAAGTCTGGTATCGGGGCTGATATTCAGTTTGACGTCAGGGATGAATCTTTCAAAGCCCACAAGTTAATACTTGCTGCTCGTTCACCAGTCTTTAAAGCGCAATTCTTTGGGCCTATTGGTAACCCAGATGTGAACAAAATTGTTGTTGAAGATGTGGAGCCACTTGTCTTCAAGGTAATATTCATGAAACTTCTTAGTTTGTATTATTTCTAAACTATTCTTTCTTGAAGTATACCAGATTTGTAATATATGTTGGCTGCTAAATGACCAAACAAAAAAACTGCTGTTTCTTTCATTTCAATTGTCTTTTAGTTCAACTAAAGATTTTAAATTTCTCCAATCTGATGCAACCTAAATAATAAACATCACTACATTATGATCTACATCTTTGTTTGTCACGTATCTTACATTGTGCACAAGCAACGAGGGAAAGACAACGCTTGCTAAAAGCCAAAAACCTCAAGTTGTAATTGGAAGTCAACAAGCATGCTGGTTGATTCTGCTAACAGAACCAAAATGAGAGACAAGCACTAGTCTGAGTACATAATTATAAAACTATGATTTCAGAAAAGAAACATTGATCTGTCTCAATGTCACGTTTTGATTCATGATCTATATTGTCATGGAATATTTATTGTATTAATCTTGATTTTGTTTATACTTCGGTTATCATGTTCTTACCACCACCACCCACCACCCCCCTCCCCCCCGCGTCCCCGTGAGGCACCCAGAACAAAAAAAGAATAAAAAAGATAAAAGATAAAATGACAAGGTAAAAAAAAAATCCCTAATTTTAATTTTGGAATACAAAGGAAATATGAGGACGTACGTACCTATGGGATATGTCTATTGATGATTTTGCTGTTTATACTTTCCCTTTACAATTGAGATTTCCCCCCCTTATGTTTCAGGCCATGCTCATGTTTATGTACTCAGATTTACTACCTGATGTACATGAACTGACTGGGTCAGCTTCCATGTCCATGTCAACAAACATGGCGCAACACTTGTTGGCTGCTGCTGACCGTTATGGGTTGGAGCGCTTGAAGATACTATGCGAAGCAAAACTATCTGAACAAGTTACAGCAGATACAGTGGCATCAACGTTGGCCTTGGCGGAGCAACACCATTGTCATCATTTGAAGTCCGTATGTTTAAAATTCACTGCAGCTCCAGAAAACTTGAGAGGTGAGTGCACTATCTAGTAGGTGACGGATTTTTGCATTTGCCTGGTTAGACGGATAACTGCATTTTGTAGTATGGTGGCTGCAATCAATAGTTCGATAGTGGGTTAGATGCCAGTAAATAATATGTTACTTCAGACAACTATGTTTATTATGTCTTAACAAATCTTTTCTAGGAGCAATCTACTCTATTTTCTTTTTCTTTTTTTTCTCTTTTTTTTTGAGGGGGGGGGACTCTACTGTCTTTTACTTTATAATTTGAATCAAGTGTGTATGTGTGGTTGATTGCCTTACCATTCACTGCTGGAACACATGCATTGCACATTATTCAATCTGATGTGACCTAACTAATAAACTTCAAAGCATTGACTATTGCCATTAGAATATTAAAATAAATTTATGGTCAGATCCTGCTTTCTACATTTTAGAAATTTGCACTTTTTACCATGCCAACACTGTGCTCCCTAGGTTCAAAATACTAACCACCAAACTTTCATACCAAAGATTTGGGTCTGGGTACATGATTCTTATCTCTATGTATCTCGTATGAATATTTAATTTGTGATTTTTCTTGGATATGCTATTTCTAAATTGTTCATTTTCCTAAGATTTTCTTTTGTTTTGGATATTATATATATTTTTTACATAATTTTATTTCTTAAAATGTTAAATTTGAAAACCCTTCCATTACTAGGAATCTTGATTCTGATTTAGTATTAGTAACTTGATAATATATAGATTGAAGTTCATATTTGGGGATGAATGAAACACCTTCCCTTGCTGAGATTTTTAATTCATATATAGTATTAATAACCTTTTGAAACTGTAAAGAGTCGATATTCGTCCCCAGAGCATAAAATATTAAATTTGCACGAGAAAGATTCAGATTACTACACATGTTTGGTATTTACTCATTTTTTGTTGTTGCCAAATAAAATACTTGAAACTGCGATTGCTATTCACCCTTCATTAAAATTGAAACCCTTACCATTACTAGGGTTATTATTACTATTACCATCAATGCACGTGCATAAATTATATAAAGGAGGTCTTAGATTCGATGCCAGACAACGTAGGAATTTTTAATTTTAAAAATATATATATTTATACAGACATGCATTGCACGTGTAAATTACTAGTTATTATTATTGTTGTTTTTGAAGAAATGGTATAATAATAATAATAATAATAATAATAATAATTAATATTATTATTTTTATTATTTTGTGTTACTAGGGTATTTAATTCAGATTTATTTTAATAACTTTTTGATGCTAAAATAGAGTCGATATTCATTCCCAAAGCATGGTAGTCTACCAATTCCCACTGTGGAGCAAATTGGCAACAAAAAGAATAAGGAAATACTAAACATGTGTTATTTACACGTAGCTTTAGAGTTAGATAGGTATATGTCACCCGTATCACTCGTTATGCATCTAACGAGCTAGTCTAGTTTAAACATACAATGCGAATTAGTATTTTGGTTCTCTTGAAATGCTGACATCTTGTTTGTGAGTGCAATTCACCGGAGTTAGATAGGTTTAGTTAAGTGTAGTTCACATGTGGATGTGATGAGGACATCAAATCTGTTTTATTTTATTTTGAGATTTAGCAATATGTAGTTTATTTGAGAGATTTGTTTTAGATTTGTTTGAAATTTGTTTTTGGACCAGATTTGCTCGTGGGAACGTGCCTACGGCACGTCTTCGGAACGTACAAAACACGAAAAGCGCTGTAAACAGTAAAACAACAATTATGTAGCTCAAGTTTAAAAAAGTATGACAATAATTAGTTGTAAATAAAAGTCTATGTTTCCATTAGTATATGTTGAAAAATAATTATAAATGGGGGTGTAAAATCTAACTTCTTAGAACTTTAAGTATGGAAAATGATGAAATTTAATTGTTGAAGAGATATTTGCTATTTTCAATATGACATGCAATAAAAAAACATAAAAATTCTGAAAATTTACATAACCTGAAATCTTAAAATCTAAATTTCTAAGTAAATAAAGAAAGAATGGGGGAGAGAGAGAGAAATATGAAAAAGTGAAGAAGAGAGAGATAGTAATAAAGTAATGAGTTTTTTAGTTTTGGGAGAAAAAATTTGGTTTTGGGGTTTGAAATTTGGGGGGGGGGGGAATGTGTTTTGTGAGATTTGATCTGGGCCTTTGATTTTGGGGGATTGAAGGTGAGCCGCTTGATAGCTTTCTTTGTGTTTTATTATATAGATGTAGGCCTTGAAATTAATGAGAAGTAATGCTATTCTTGATCAACAAAATTATTGTGTTGAGTTATTGCTCTTCATCCTTTTTTTTGTGTGAGACAATTAAGAGAATTATTAGGGTTTGTGAGAAGTCCTAATAAAATTTTAGGGGTTGTGATAAACTCTAGAACTAGCCTCAAATTAAAATTCCAAACCTTATTCCCTAAATTAATTCAACCCCAAAACTCTAATCCCCAAATCCAACACAAAAGCAAACCCTAACTTTCTTCATCATCTTCTTCCTCTAGTTGCCGGCCGAAACCCATCGCCCTCGCCACCCATCGCGCGACCACCCCCACTGCAATTCCACCTCGAACACCTCGTCATCCTCTCGTTATCTCCCGATCACCCTGTCGAGCCCTCATACCCCATCGTCATCTCCACCTCTCGCTCTCGCCCTCCCCCTCCCCCTCCCCCGTCTCCTCGTTGACCCCCCTGTTGTCCTTGTTGCTCCTTCTGCCCACGACTCCACCACACCGCGACCAACACCCGCTGCTGCTACCCTGCCGTCGCCTCTCCTCGTCACCACACTTCGACCCTGCAGTCATCAACCTCGCCATTGTCGTCGAGCCCTGCATCCAGAGCCCTGCATCCAGACGCTCCTCCCTTACTGCTCTCGACCACCGCAACCCACTCTCCCTTGCTGCACCTCCTCGCGCTGCCGTCAACCCACGTTTGCAACCCAGGTTAACTCTTTCCACTTCTTAAATATTTGTGTTACTGCTTTATTATTTTTATAATATTATTTGATTTATCTGTCGTCTGCAAATATTGAGAGCGAGTGTTTTTACTTGTTAAATAGGGTACGAATCTTTATTGATCATCTTACATTGCTAAGAACGATTAAGTATTTTGTTGATTGATAGGATTGAATTCTTAATTGGGCTTGCTACACTATTTTATTTCTTGAAAATCCATCAAACCAATTAATAGTTATAATTTCTAACTTGATTCACCTTACATGTTGGTAAACCTAACTTTTTAATATTCTTGGAAATTCTTTACTTAGGATTAAGTTCACATCATTTTGGTATGAGAGCGAAGGTTCTTAAAACCCTAGTCTTACATCATTTAGGCATCATTTATTGCATTCATTTATGATCGTTTTAGAGTCTTATTTTCTTTCTTTTTTTTAAAGATCATTGCAGATTAAAAAAAAAAAACTTAAGTGCATTTAGGACACGTTTCCCCAAATTTCAGCAAATACACATCACCACGACCCTTAGTTCCCTATCGTTGGTGAATGCGTCTTTGCAGCACCATCACAAATCCTGAAGAGCCTTTCTTGTCCTTCCCAAATCACCTAATTAGGAACCCTAGACCTTCCTGAACCCCTCCCCGAACTGAGATGGACAACTCTGATATTTTCGTTACCATAGTTGCCATCCAAGCAACTCTTGCCAATATCAATCAAAGGCTTGAGAAACTGGAATTAAATCAAACTGTTGCCCCTAAGCTTCATGTTAATCGTCAAATCCCTCAAGGAAATGATCGTGACGGCCGACGTCAAGATCGTGACCCTGATGAACAATACAAGAACGTTAAGGCTGACGTTCTCCATTTTGAATGCCACATGGAATTCCAAGCTTATCTAGATTGGATCTGTGTCATGGACTACTACTTCGTGTGGTTTGACATGAGCGAAGCTCTGAAGGTCAAATTTGCCATGATGAAATTGATTGGAAAAGCTTAACAACACTGGACCAATTTTGAACATGCCCGTAGAGGCCAAGGCCTGCCACTTGGGAAGCCATGAAAGAGAAGCTCACCGAGTGATGTGCCGTTATCGTTCCACACCCGATTGCTAGATTCGTGGAACCAACTTTATCAAGAAAGCAAGTCCACTCAAGAGTATGTTGATAAGTTTGACGATTTTCTTATTTGGTGCAATGCCTTAGGAAAAGAGAGCGAACAATCTCTCTCTAGGTTCTGAGCTGGATTACGAGCCGATCTTAGGAACGAGCTAATTCATAGAAACGTAGACTATTTGGCCGCAGCTTATGCCCTTGTCCTCGATACCTTTAAAGTAAGTTTCCGTGACAAGTCCAGCGATTCGATAGATCATTCCTCTAGAATGACCCTCCCTGATTACTCTAGACCTGAGCACTCTCCTCAGTACCCCAAAAAGTCTTACCCAAGCAAGCCTGCTTCACATCCCTATTCACTTAGAAATAACAATACGGGTAAGAACACTGAACGAGACTATTCTAAGATTGATCCTCTCACTAAGTGCTATAAATGCAAGGGATACGGCCAGGTTGCTGGTGACTGTCCCAGCCTAAGTAAGATCAATGTAGTAGAGGGTACCGCTGTTATCGCTGATGAGCCCAACAAAGAGTTTACCTATGAACCTCATGTAAGTGATGACTTTGATGAAGAGGATGACCAGCCTTGCCACTGTATTCGGTCGATCCAATCATCTCCATTGACTGTACCTGAGTCACCCATTCCTTCCCAAGTCACTTGGCAGCCTATAGATTTTATCCACGTGTTAGAACATCATTCAGAGTTTGCATCCCCATTTGCATTCTGCATTTATGCTTTGCATAGGAAAATTTTCAAAGAAATTAATGAGAATAATTTTAACTACACGTTTATAGCAGACACTAGAAGGAAATTTAAAACTTTTAATGCTGGTGACGAAGTGATGGTTCGGATTCGTTCAGAACGGTTTCAAGCTGGATCCGTTAAGAACTTGAACATACGTGCTACAGGCTCATTTAAAATTCTGCATAAAATCAACGATTATGCCTATGTCGTTTACCTTCCTGAAGGTTTTAGCATAAGTAAGACTTTCAATATTGAGGATCTAGTACTCAATGAAGGTCCAATATTTAACCCTAGAAATTCTCTTATAGATGAGCTTAACACTGCAGACTAATGGTGAGATTTCCACATTTCCCCGTTTACCTGATACTACTTACTTACCGATAGACAAATTGAATAATATTTTAGATGATCAGATAATTTCTACCAGAAATGGTGGTATTTATAGGTATTTGGTGAGGTGGAAGAACAAGTCAAAGTCGGATGACATTTGGAGTGATCATGAGGAGCTCCCGCGCGTGGATCAAGATCTTTTGGAGCACCATGACAGGATCACTGGTTTTGACTTGACTGGGTCGAGCCCTCTCCTACCCGGAGAGAATGATAAGGACATCAAATATGATTTTGATATTTAGCAATATGTAGTTTATTTGTGATTTATTTTGGATTTGTTTTGAGCCTTGAAATTAATGAGAAGTAATGCTATTCTTGATTAACAAAATTATTGTATTGAGTTATTGATTTTCATCCATCTTTTTTATGTGAGACAACTGAAAAAATTATTAGAGTTTGTGATAAGTCATAATAAAAATTTAGGGTTTGTGATAAACTCTAGAACTACCCCCAAATTAAAATCCCAAACCCTAATCCTCAAATTAATTCAACCCCAAAACTCTAATCCCCAAATCCAACCCAAAAGCAAACTCTAACTTTCTTCATCTTCTTTCTCTAGTTGCCGGTTGAAACCCATCGCCCTCGCCACCCGCCGCGCGATCACCGCGACCACCCCCAGTGCAACTCCACCCCGAACACCTCGTCATCCTCCTGCTATCCCCCGATCACCCCGTCGAGCCCCCATACCCCCTCGTCATCTTCACCTCTCGCCCTCGCCCTCCCCTGTCTCCTCGTCCCCCCCCCCCCCCCCCCCCCCGCGTCATCCTTGTTGCTCCTCCTGCCCACGACTCCATTGCACCGCGACCAACACCTGCTGCTGCTACCCTGCCGTCGCCTCTCCTCGTCACCGCACTTCGACCGTGCAACCACTGACCTCACCATTGACGTCGAGCCCTGCATCCTGACGCTCCTCCCTTGCTGCTCCCGACCACCGCAGCTCACTCTCTCCCTTGCTGCACCTTCTTGCGCTGCCGTAAATCCACGCCTGCAACCCTGGTAAACTCTTTCCACTTATGAAACATTTGTGTTATTGCTTTATCATCTCTAGAATATTATTTGATTTAACTGTCGTCAACAAATATTGAGAGTAAGTGTTTCTACTTGCTAAATAGGGTACGAATCTTTATTGAATATCTTACATGCCAAGAACGATCAAGTATTTTGTTGATTGATAGGATTGAATCCTTAATTGGGCTTGCTACACTATTTCATATCTTGAAAATCCATCAAACCAATTAATAGTTATAATTTTTAACTTGATCCGCCTTACGTGTTGGTAAACATAATCTTTTAATATTCTTGGAAATTCTCCACTTAGGGTTAAGTTCACATGAGGATGCCTAAAGAAAATTGAACGTGTTTGCTTTGTTTGTTTTGCATAAGAAGAAAAATATCACTCCCTCTATGGGAGAAGTAATATTGTGATGATAGATATGTTTGACTTGCTTGAAAGGATCAGCTGCTATGAAGGTGAATCCCAGTTTGACTGGAGTATGACTTGAAAAAAGCGTAATAGAAGAGCTCTGTTTTGTAGGTGAGTAGGGTAATTTTGGCAGAATCAGAGCTGTGTACCCCACAAAAATTGTTGTACCATTTTACACAAATGTCAAATTGAGAATTGGGATGTGGATCCCAATGTGGTGGAAAGCAGAAGAGGGAGAAACACTTCAGCTTTTAGGAATCCAGTGAGCGACATGACACCAAGATATTATAAGTATATCCTAAAAAATTTAAGAGTTAAATAAAGAATTAGTATCATGGGTCCAAGTTCAAAGATCTGCTACAAAGGTTTTGTTACTGATTTTAGAATCTAAGAAGCATAGTGTTGGTATGGGTATAAAACACAACAATTCCTAAAAAGTAGAACATGAGGACATGACCAATGTATTGTATAACATTATAGTGTCAATTATGCATAAATTTGATCGAGTTGACATATAACAATATGATGTTCAGCTAAATACTAAAAATAGTTTATAAATAGTCTGTAAAAAAGTGACTTAAGAGCATACAAAAACACAGAACACGGAAAACTCTTTGGTAAAAAAGTAATATGAGTTATGTTATGAAAATAATGGAGACGATGCTAGAAAGTAAAAGAGGCAAGAGAATAAAGTATAATTTGTATTCAAATGATTTCCTTTTCTTTTTTTAGCACTACCAAATGATTCATCCAAAGGCCTATTTATAGGCTTACAAAAGAAGTTGAAAGGACAAACATGGAGTAAATGGTGAGTGGGGAACATGGAGATCATGAGGTTAGTGGAGAAAATGGGATAATGGAGAGACATTCACATTAATTGATTTTTAACACTCCCTCTTGAATGTCTCGTAATTGTGGATAAGAATATGCCTCGATACTGCCTCATTCAAAACCTTGCCAAGAAAACCCAATGGGAAAAAACTTGGTGAAGGGAAAAAGAGTGCAGTGCATATATATCTTTTCTTCCCCTGAAAAGATCATCCTTTTAGATCTTTCAAACGACGCATCCCAATCATGTTTACCATCTTTTCAAATGTTGTCGTGGGTAGAGCCTTAATGAACAAATCTGTTGGATTCTCACTTGACTTTATCTGCTGAACACTTATTTCACCCTTTTGTTGAAGATCATGAGTGAAGAACTTTGGTGAGATATGCTTTGTTTTATCACCTTTGATGTAGCCATCCTTTAGCTGAGCTATGCATGCTGTATTATCTTCAAATAAGGTTGTGGGGATATCTTTATCGACTGAAAGGCCACACGTTCCCCGGATATATTGAGGTATCGACCTCAACCAAACACATTCACGACTTGCCTCATGGATTGCCAATATTTCTGCATGATTAGTTGAAGTTGCTACTAGTGTTTGCTTTGTAGAACACCATGAAATTGCTGTTCCTCCGCAGGTGAACACATATCCTGATTGAGATCGGGCTTTATGTGGATCAGATAAATATCCTGCATCTGCATATCCAATTAAATCTGATTTGGACAGGTTAGAATAATACAAGCCCATATCCATGGTCCCTCGAAGATATCTAAATATATGTTTCACACCATTCCAATGTCTTCGAGTTGGTGAGGAACTATATCTTGCCAATAAATTTACCGCAAAAGATATATCAGGACGTGTATTGTTAGCAAGATACATCAATGCTCCAATGGCACTAAGATATGGTACTTCAGGACCAATTAGTTCTTCATGTTCCTCACGAGGTCTAAACACATCTTTATTAACATCTAATGACCTCACTACCATGGGAGTACTTAAGGGATGAGCTTTATCCATGTAAAATCTTTTAAGTACTTTTTTCAGATAAGTGGATTGATGCAAGAAAATCCCATCTTTCAAATGTTCAATTTGAAGACCTAAACAATATCTTGTTTTTCCAAGGTTTTTCATTTCAAATTCTCTCTTTAAACATTGCACGGCTTGTAATAACTCTTCAGGAGTTCCGATGATATTTAAATCATCAACATAAACAACAATTATAACAAATTTTGATCCTAAACCTTTTATAAACACACATGGGCATATAGGATCATTATTATAACCCTCTTTTATTAAAAATTCACTCAGACGGTTATACCACATCCGTCCTGATTGTTTCAATCCATATAATGCTTTGTTTAACTTAACTGAGTAAATTTCTCGGGAATTATCATTATGTGCTTCTGGCACTTTAAATCCTTCAGGAATTTTCATATATATATCATGGTCTAACGAACCATACAAATAGGCCGTAACCACATCCATGAGGCGCATTTCAAGTCTTTCATGCACTGCCAGACATATCAAATATCGAAATGTTATTGCATCCACCACAGGAGAATGTCTCTTCATAATCAACACCAGGCATCTGGGTAAAACCTTGTGCGACAAGCCGTGCTTTATATCTAGTAATCTCATTTCGTTCATTTCTTTTTCGTACAAATACCCATTTATAGCCTACTGGTTTGATCTCTTTTGGTGTTCGGACTACAGATCCAAAAACTCCTCGTTTTTCAAACGAGTCTAATTCAGACTTAATTGCCTCTTTCCATTTTGGCCAATCATTTCTATTTCTACACTCTTCCACAGAGGTAGGTTCATGATCCTCGTTTTCATTTATGATATCGCGCGCTATATTATATACAAAAATATTGTCGACAATTATATTATTCCGGTCCCATCTTCTTCCCGTAATGACAGTTAATCGAGATCTCTTCATTTTCATTAATTTCAGGTACCTGATTCTCTTCATTATTAACTATGTCAATGGTCTCTTCTGGAGAGACATCCTCGATTTGACAATCATGGTTATTTGCTCATTTTCTTTTTCGAGGATATTTATCTTTGGAACCAAGTGGTCTACCACGCTTCAAGCGTGCCTTAGACTCACTAGCAATTATAGGTTGTCCTTCAGGGACATCAATTTTGATAGGAGCATTTACAGCTGGAATATGAGATTTTGTTATTCTTTTGTGGTCAGTAAATGTGTCTGGCAGTTGATTTGCAATACCTTGCAAATGAATTATCCTTTGAACTTCTAATTCACTTTCTTTTGTTCGAGGATCTAAACATTTCAATGATAATTCATTCCATGAAATCTCTTTTTCCAACTGTTTATTATCTCCCCCTAATGTTGGGAATAGTGATTCATCAAAGTGACAATCTGCAAACCTTGCACTAAACAAATCTCCAGTTGTCGGTTCAATATACTTGATTATAGATGAAGATTCATACCCAACATATATTCCCATCCTCCTTTGAGGTCCCATTTTTGTGCGTTGTGGTGGATTAATTGGGACATATACCGCACATCCGAAAATTCGTAAATGGAAAATATTTGGTTCCTGACTATGAACCAATTGTAAGGGAGAATTATCATTATAACTGGTTGGCCGGATGCGTATAAGTTGCGCTGCATGTAAAACAGCATGTCCCCAGGCCCAAACGGGGAGATTTGATTTCATAAGCATTGGTCTAGCAATCCATTGGATCCGTTTTATAAATGATTCTGCCAAACCATTTTGAGGGTGAACATAGGCTACTGGATGTTCCACTTTTATCCCAATTGACATACAATAATTCATAAAAGATTGGGATGTAAATTCACCAGCATTATCAAACGAATTATCTTTATCGGATAATCAGGAAAATGTGCCCGCAACCGAATTATTTGTGCAAGTAACCTTGCAAAAGCCAAATTACGAGATGACAATAAACACACATGTGACCATCGAGTTGATGCGTCAATTAGAACCATAAAATACCGAAACGGTCCACATGGGGGATGAATCGGACCACATATATCACCATGAATTCGTTCTAAAAATGACAGTGATTCGTTCTTTATTTTGGCTGGTGAGGGCCTTGTAATTAACTTTCCTTTGGAACAAGCAACACAAGGAAATTCATGGGATTGAAAAATCTTCTGGTTTTTCAATGAATGACCACATGATTTCTCGATAATTTTCCGCATCATCGTTGAACCGGGATGACCTAACCGATCATGCCAAACCTTAAATATATCTGTAAACTTCATATTTATTGTATTATATGATTCAACCATTCTTATAGTTGTATAATACAATCCAGATGAGAAAGCTGGTAATTTTTCTAACACACCTTTTGCCCATCATATTTGAGGTAATAAAAAGATATTCAATACCTCTTTCATTCATAGTCTCAATATGATATCCATTTAGACGAATATCTTTAAAACATAATAAGTTTCTTTGAGACTTAGGCGAAAATAATGCATTTTCAATTGTGAATTTTGTGCCTTCTGGCATTATAAAATTTGCTCTTCCGGAGCCTTCAATTATCTTTGCACAGCCTGATATGGTATTGACATGTGCTTGATCATTTCTCAGATTAAAAAAATATTTCTTATCTTTAAGAATGGTGTGGGTAGTAGCACTGTCTGCAAGATATATATCCCCAACTTGGATCTTGGATTGATACATATTCATAATCTAGATAAAGAAAGAAGAAAAAAAATGCGAATAAATAAACTTGAAAGCAATATAAAGCATATAATAATAATGAAGAATGACATTAATTTGAAAATAAAATTAAGCTAATGAAAAACTTTAACAAAACTGAAACAAACTGAAATAAAACATAGTTCATAGCAAACTTAAACATAGAAACAAAATAACAAGCTGAAAGAAACTTCAAATATCATAAGCATCTTGATCACTTCTGGTCACTTCCATCTTCAGGATGGATAAGGAAATCAGCTGCTTCCAGGTGCATCAAATCATCGAGGCCTTCGGTGAAATCATTGGAGTCGTCAGCAATGAAATTTGCTTCAACATTCTTTCCTTTGTTCTTCAACGACTCTTGATAAAGATCAACAAAATGCTTGGGAATACGACAAGTACGCGACCAATGGCCTTGCATCCCGCATCGGTGGCAGATGCTTTCCTTCATCTTCTTATTCATGCCACCATCATTGTTTCCTCGTGATTCATCCTTAACATTGTGGTTACTTTGACCACCGGGGAAATAACCTCTTCCTCTTTCTCGTCCACGTCCACATCCGCGGCCTCGGCCACGACCACGACCACGATTATTATTGAATGCTATCACATTCACTTCAGGGAATGGAGCAGAGCCAGTAGGACGAGACTCGTGATTTTTCATCAATAACTCATTATTTTGCTCAGCAACAAGAAGACAAGATATCAAATCTCCGTATTTTGTAAAACCCTTTTCACGGTATTGTTGTTGCAAGAGCACATTAGATGCATGAAACGTGGATAATATTTTTTCCATCATATCAGAATCAGTAACAGTTTCACCACATAATTTCATTTGTGAACTGATTCGAAAAATAGCCGAGTTATACTCACTAACAGATTTAAAATCTTGAAAACGGAGATGCATCCAGGCGTAACGTGCTTTCGAAAGAATCACAGTTTTCTGATGATCATACCTCTCTTTCAGTGATTTCCAAAGATCTGCAGGATCTTTGACCGTGAGGTATTCAACTTTCAACCCTTCATGAAGGTGATGGCGAAGAAATATCCTTGCCTTCGCCTTATCTTGGTTGGATGTTTCTTTTGATTCATCAATTGTCTCCTTGAGACCTTTAGCATCCAAATGGATCTCCGCATCCAACACCCACGACAAATAATTCTTGCCGGTAATATCAAGAGCTTACAATTCAAGCTTGACAAGGTTCGACATGATGAAACTATATGTATATAAAAAAATGTGCAATTAGAAGAAAAAAAATTAGATCAAACTATAACTTTTCTGATACACAAGATCCAAATGAATGGCGAGTGTAGAGCATACTTAGTTATAGTGACCTTAATATTATAATGAGTATATAAAAAAAAATGCTATAACTTTTCTGATACACAAGATCCAACTGAATGGCGAGTGTAGAGCATACTTAGTTATAGTGATCTTAATGAAATGATCAAAAGTAAAAAATAATAATAATAATATGAACTTGAGATTAACATACTTACATATATAAGACCAAACTTTTTTCTTTTTCTTCGGATGAACTTGAGACTCTAAAGGTAGAGACTCGTGCTGATAACGTGTTATGAAAATAATGGAGACGATGCTAGAAAGTAAAAGAGACAAGAGAATAGAGTATAATTTGTATTCAAATGATTTTCTTTTCTTTTTTTAGCACTACCAAATGATTCATCCAAAGGCCTATTTATAGGCTTACAAAAGAAGTTGAAAGGACAAACATGGAGTAAATGGTGAGTGGAGAACATGGAGATCATGAGGTTAGTGGAGAAAATGGGATAATGGAGAGACATTCACATTAATTGATTTTTAACACTCTCCCTTGAATGTCTCGTAATTGTGGATAAGAATATGCCTCGATACTGCCTCATTCAAAACCTTACCAAGAAAACCCAATGGGAAAAAACTTGGTGAAGGGAAAAAGAGTGCAGTGCATATATATCTAGTTCACAAATATAAGAAATTTGAGAAAGTGTTTGGAAATTGTTGATTGTGTTAAAAGAAGTGTTAATAAGTGTCTAAATTAAAGAAATAAAATTTTTGCGCACATGCAAGAAGTGTCAACTACGTTTGTTCAAACAATATCATAAAATACAAGAAACTCTATAGTAAAAAAGTAATCTGAGCAGACCTGTACAAGTAATGTGTGAAAGTGTTTGGAAATTGTTGTTCCTACATTGTAACAAATCTGTTTATTATTATTATTATTATTTTTTATTGTATAATTTCTTAGCCTACCTGATATTCATCATTAAAATATCACCCCCTCTTTTTGTTTTTCTGTTCACCAGCCTAATTAATTATTTAATTTTTTTACATGTAACTTGTTCACTCTTTTATGCAGTTGTGCTGAAGACTGAAGGTTTTGGTCACATTGAGGAATCGTGCCCGGCTCTTCTGTCAAACATTCTTGAAACTGTTGCCGTGGTTGACAATGATCTTCCTGGTCCTACTAGCAGGAAGAGAGCTGGAATCAACAACAATATCAGTCTAAACTTGCTGGATGGTATCGATTCAAGTGGTAGGCGGGTTCGAAGGAGGCTATAGTATAGTGTTAGCAAAAATGCAGTTAGCTAACCTCTCCAAGCCATCATGCTAATCCTGTAACATCTTTGAAGTCACCTCATTAATGTGTTCTGTGCATTCTGATCTGTCCATTCCAGTTGTATCTCCGCTAATGTATTTTTCAGACTCTAGACAGCTCTTGAAGAAAAAAGTTTGTTTGGTGGGTTGATGTGGGTGTGGTTTTGCCTGTAGTTTTGTAGGGGTGCGTTCCTCTAGCCAATGGCATCATTTTTTTAATATTATGTCTAAATGGTTTTTCTAGCAATTGAATTTATCAATGTACTTTATAATTGCTGTTCAATCTTTGGTTACTTATTATCACCGTTGCTTGGGAGAACAATTGTCTCTACTGTTTGCATCGCTGCTGCAACTTCAATTATAAACGGAAGGGAAGCGGCCTCCATTGAGGTGAAGCTGGTGGTTTGTTGCAGCCGGTAGAGGCAGTCAAGATGACTGGTGGTAATTTTTGATTATGGTATTTCTTTTTCAAAACGTTCTATAATGTGTGACAATACTAGTCCCATCAATCTATCTAAAAATCCGATTTAACATTCACGTACGAAATATATTGATATTCGACATTATTTTCTACGTGATCATGTTTTAAAAGGAGATATCTTATTGGAATTTATTTCTCCTGATAAACAAATAGTAGATATTTTTACCAAACCGTTGAAAGAAGACATTTTTATCAAATTTAGACGAGAACTAGAAATTTGCTCATTTCATGATATTTCCTAAAAATTATGGTCTAAGTTGACTTATTTTGGTTTTTGGCCGACTTATATCGAGTATATGTGTTTGTTTTTCTTTCTTGATTTTTCTTAATGACCAGTCGACTGTCTTTCTTTCCCAGTCGACTGACGATACTTTATAAAACTATTTATTATTGGATTTATTTTGCTCTAGCCTCAGTCGACTGTCGCGGCTGTGTTCAGATTTTTTTTAAACTGAATTGTCACTTGTTGGGGTTTCTTTTGCTCTTCTTAGACCCGTCCTGTTCCACTTGTACTTTCTATGCGATCTACACCATCAATTCATCATTTCTTTTAATCTCCACCCTTAATTATTTGTAAAAACCCTAGCCTCCTTTCACTTTTTCCATTTTATTTTTTACTCTTCTTCAACCTCAAGACTAGACGGCTGTGCTGTGAAGTTGTTTCTAGGTTTCTTTTGCTCTCGCAATTGCTGATTGGAGTTGGCAGCTCGATCTTCTTAGTTCAGAGTTCCTTCTACTTTGGCTAGCTTCGTTTTTTCTCTGTGTTGTTGGGTACATTTGTTCTTTGTGTTTTTTCCTCTTATCTATTTAGGCCTTTTAGATTAGTCTATTTCCTTCATGCTGAAATCCAAAAGATCTAGGTCTGCTCATGTTGAGGAAGAACAAACTCATCCAAATTATCTTAAGTATTGAGGAATCCTAGTCTAGTTGAAAAATATTTTATCAATTGCCAACTAGTTATTTTTCGTGGAAGGTTTATTAACTTTCTTGATTTGGATAAATATCTTATTGCTCCACTTTTTCAACAATGTGGATTGTTTGATCTCTTATCTTTAGTCAATCTACCCTATTACTACCCACAACTTATTTATTTATTTTTTACTAATATGAAAGTTGCTAATAATGATGATGGTGATGCGATTACTATCACTACCTTTGTTAAAAATGTGAGGATCAAATTGGATGTTAAGACATTAGGACATATTTTGAACATTCCTTTTGATGGGTTGGATTTAGGCGAGATTGAACTTGATGATCACTCTATTTTGTCTAAATTTTTTCTTCCCAACCATGGTCCTCCGATGACCAATAAGAACATCACCCCGCTTGCAAAATTTGTTGCACAAATTTTTTCGTATAATATTATCCCTAAAACGGGAAGTTACGATCAATTTTCGTACGAATTACAAGCGGCTGTGTATGCTATTTTTGGGAATATTTAAATCAATTGGAGTTATGTTATTTTTAGTCGTCTCCACAAAGCTCACTCCTCTTTTCTACCATATGGTGCTCTTCTCACTATTGTCTTTAATCACTTTAAGGTAGATTTAGATTCAGAGTCTAGTGTTATGTCTCGTTTCGAATCTTTTGATCGAGTTAGTCTTGCCCGTATGAAATTACTTCATACTCCTCCTACATCACCTCTTCGTAATGCTCCACCTATACCTTTAGCCACTTCTATTCCCCATCGTTCTTCGGCATCTAGTTCGTCTTCTAGTGCTCATCCTAGGGCTAGTTTTTCTCATCCTGAGAGCCTCTATACGTCTGTAAACTATCTTATGGACCGTCAGGATCTCATTTTGGGTCGACAGGATTCTCTTGAGGCTAGTCTTGCTAACCTCACTCAGATGTTTGTTCGACAGTTTCCTCAACCTACTCCTACCTCCAACAGTGACGAAGATGACGATTGAAGTTGTTTTCCTTTATTTTGCATTATGTTTTCTATGTTTGTAAGATGTTATCTTTTGAATTATGCATAGTATTTGGCTATTTATGTAAATCTTTATGTTTCTATCTTTGGATTGTCTTTTATGGTCTGTTGTTTATATATGAATTTGATTTCCCTCTCTATTTTTGTTGATGCCAAAGGGGGAGAAGTTTTATCATGCTTGATTGTGTACAATTTTTATCATGCTTGGTTATGTACACAATTTTTATTTATATATGCAAGTTTTATCATGCTTGGTTGTGTACATGCTTTATGATATTGTGTATCTTATTTTTATTGTTGTGTGCATATCTTATTTTATTTAAGGGGAGCAATTTACAATTGTTTAGTTATGTTCAGGAGAAGCATGTTGTAACACCCTGTGTTAAAAAATAACTATAATAGTATGTAATATATAAAATAACTATAATAGTATATAATATATATATGTGATGGCAGTTTGGTAATGATATGGAAAAAGAATAGTATTAAAATGGGGGGGGGGGGGGGGGGCACCCGTGAGTTAACAGCAAAGGTGCTGTTATATATGGCTGATGACGTGGCGCATGTGTGGGGGCCCGCCCATGGAGTAATTTCAGAATGAAGACAGAGACTGTGGTCTTTGTGAATTGGTGACGTGGCACTTTGAAAAGTGTGCACGGGATTTGAAATAAGAAAAAGAGATGAATAACTATAGTCCCATATCGGGAATATTACAAAAAATAATTTGAGTATAAATATAATAGCCTATGATCAAGAGTCACCAATTCGGTTAACCACCTTTTGAGAGGCAGCCTGTGGTGGGTAGTTGTACTACATAGTATCTAATTTGTCTTCTAAATTGTATAAATTGTTTGAGCTAGGGGCAGTGGCGTTACATATGGTATCAGAGCCGACTTTCGACATCGAGTGTGGGTAAGAGTGGGCGAGATGTATGCCTGAGATGGAGCTAGCAGATGTACGGGTATGCCTGAGAGGGAGCGAGGTGGCAGCCTGAAATAATGGGCTACCCGCAGAATCGGGGTACGGTGCAGCTAGCAGAATCAAGGTACTCCACTCCACATCGACTAGAAAGGAGATCCTGCAATAGATTGTGCATGTCCCGTCCTCGGCGAGGACGCTGATTTCTGAAGGGGGGGGAGTGTCTGTAACACCCCGTGTTAAAAAATAACTATAATAGTATATAATATATATACGTGATGGCAGTTTGGTAATAATATGGAAAAAGAATAGTATTAAAATGGGGGGGGGCACCCGTGAATTAACAACAACGGTACTGTTATATATGGCTGATGACGTGGCACATGTGTGGGGGCCCGCCTATGGAGTAATTTCAGAAAGAAGACAGAGACTGTGGTCTTTGTGAATTGGTGACGTGGCACTTTGAAAAGTGTGCACGGGATTTGAAATAAGAAAAAAAGATGAATTACTATAGTCCCATATCGGGAACATTACAAAAATAATTTGAGTATAAATATAATAGCCTATGATCAAGAGTTACCAATTCGGTTAACCACCTTTTGAGATGCAGTCTGTGGTGGGCAGTTGTACTACATAGTATCTAATTTGTCTTCTAAATTGTATAAATTGTCTGAGCTAGTGGTAGGGGTGTTACACATGTATTCTATTCAAGATCAAGCTACAAGACAAGGAAGCTTTTTCAAGACTCAAGATCAAGATACAAGACAACGTTATTCAGAGCTTCAAAGTGATTAGCTCAAAAGAGTGTCTTGTAAATTTATTGTATTTTTTGATGTCTTAGAAATCTTGTAATAGCCTGATGCACACACTCACACATCCCCTAGGATTAAAATAAAGATTATTAAAAATCAAAATGACAAATTCAAGCTTGTATAAGTTCAACTGTTAAAGTACCAATCGACTTACTTCGATAAGCAATCGACTGTTCAAGTACGAAACAAACTGAACTTACTCTAGCTCTGACCAGTCGACTCCCTTGGCAACCCATTCGACTGTTCGAGCTGTTTTGACCGTTTTTTGAAGTTTAAAAATTGATTTTCAAACTCAAATTTTTTCTGTCGTTTGTTGGCAGTTGGTGAACCTTTTTCCAATATCCTTGGAGTTCTTACTCTATCAATAGAGTTCAGAATGAACTTGGAAAAGGTTAAGCCAATGCTTTTATCAAGTCTTTGCTTTTATTTGTGAGAAAGAACTTAAAACTTTCAAGTACTCTCATTCTTTAGACTTGGTTATCTAATTTCAGTATTGCATAACAACGATTAAGTTCAAGACTGCGATTAGAAGTTGACATATAGCCTTTATACAAAAAACACACTTAAAAATCAAGGCTTTAGGTGTTTTAATCTTCTATTTTTTGTTGTTTCACTCTCCGTTAAGAGAGTGGTCCTCTCGGTTGGAGAGAAGGGCTCTTGGTGTAGAGTCAGTGTTCACTCTAGGTTGTAGAGTGGGGTCTGGCTCTCTCTAGTGGTGAGAGAGGTCTACGGTTTTGGCATAGTTGTTGCCAAAGTTCATAGAGTATTCTTGTATTTTTTTTAAGAATAGTGGAAAATCTCAAGTGGGTTGCTTGGGGACTGGACGTATGTCGGGAGGACCGAACCAAGATATATTGCCGTGTTAGCATTGTTGATTCTCTGTGGTTTGATTTCTCTAACTTGCAATTTTAATTTCGCTGCACTTTATGGTAAGTCTGTGTTTGATCAATCGACTGGTTCCATTATTAAGTCGACTTAACAGACTCACTGTTCTTCAGTTAATTAACTCTCTTTTATCTGGCATTTTAGTCGACTGGTTTTGTTTTCCAATCGACTTAACAGTTGCCACAAGTTTAAATTATTTTTTATTTTGTACATAACACTATTCACCCCCCTCTAGTGTTATCTGCCTTGCATACAACATCCAACAACAGTGCCACGTGGTTCGGATGAGAGAATTGAAAGGATAGAGGGACCACGAGGTTCGGGTGAGGGAATTGAAGGGATAAAGTGGCAAAAGGGTAAATTTCCCATCTCTTCTCCTTCTTTTTCGAGTGACTTCTCCTTTCCGCTCTGCCTACTTCACATGACTTCTTTCTTCTTTGCTGATCCACTTCCTCCGAGCTCAAAAGCCTAAGCTTCTTATCTGACCTCCATCAGATCCACTTTCTCTTTTTCATCTTGGACCAAGCTTTTCCCTGAGTTGTTTACAGATCTAGCTGCTACCCCTCTTGCTTTTGCTTGAAAGCTTTTAGCATTTTCCAGATCTAGATCTAGTAGTCTATGATCCAAAGCATAATGCTTTAGACTCGCTTTTGCAGACCCATCTGAGCCCTTGGATGTGGATTTGGTTGTGAGATCTTGGCCCTCTAAAATCCTATAGGGGATAGTCTTCTCCAGTGATCTCCGACGGTTCTAAAACTTTTTTGAGGCCCGAATAATCTGTCTATGGGTTCGTTCTATCTTGTGAGCCCAATCAATCGTAGAATCTAAGACCCATTCGGCGAATGAGGCTTGGATGATTAGAGAGCTAGCTGAGCTCGGGTTTGCTCCCCCAATAGTCTCCTCTGATTCCACCTTTGCTTTGAGCACGAAGCGGATGATGTAGGCTTCCTCGTAAGTGAAGAAGTTGGAGAGGCATAGTTTCTCCTCTAAAAATAATGAGACATAAAGACTCCTTATTTATTGAAATTAATCTTGGCATCCTTCCAATGTCGGGGCTTCTAATCTAGACTCTAGCCAAAATTAACTTCAATTTCCTGATAGTTTTTGGATCGATGTCAACAACTATCCCAAAATCAGAGATTATCTCCTCCAACTCTTCTCTTTTCCAGCAATGGTGGGGGACGCTGTGTATTCAAATCCAAAGCACATCCCCCCTAGACAACTCAGCACCAAATCTTGGGGTCCAGTGCCTGAATTCCACTATGAAATAGCCAATATCCAGAAGCCCCATAGTCGACACCTCTTCCATCTTCTCAAGGGATGGGAAAGATACCAGGAACTGAAGGTGACACATTTTCTTTAACCCAATCACGGTGACCCTTTATTGGCCACCGTTTGTTGATTATTCAAGGTATTGGTTCTTCGAAAGTCAGCCACTCTGGCCACTCTTGACCCTAGCAGTAGCACACCAGGCTATAATCCATTGTTATTCCTTCTTGATGCTGGCTAGGCTACTGGCCAGCCTGATATGGATCGGATTATCTGGTGATCTCCCTCTTTTCACTTCCGGATTAGTCTCTTCTTGGTTCTCAACAACATTAGTGCACATATATGACATATGTCCCCATTTCAAGCATTTGAGACAACGAACATCCTTCATACAATCAACTCGTATATGGCCCGAATCATCACAGTTAAAACACAGGATCGGTTTTAGTTTGCCTTTATGGTTCTTTCTTGATCTCTTGTTAACTGATTCAACCACAGCTTTTTTTAAATATTTGCTCACAACCTTGATCCAAGGGTCCTCTCTCTCAAACATTTTGCAATTCACCTCCCGAGACTCCATTTTCTTTCACCGGACTCCCCTCTAGAGCCCTGGAAATCTCAGTATGGAGTTCATAGTGGGGGGGGGGGGGGGAATTAATGTGGAGGGGAAGCAGGTTGGGGATCGCAGGATGGTGGGAAGGAAGAGGGGGTAATTTGGTTGGGAAATGACTAGGCTGGGGGTGATAATGGAAGGGGTTTAGGTTGAATGCGATAGGAGTTAGGGTGTTGGAGTTGAGGTCGAGATTGATAGGCAGGGGGATGAGCAGAGGGTCGGGGAAGGGGAGCCTGGTTGATTGTCTTGTGACTGTAGATAGGTTGCTTAGGAAAAGGGAGGTTGTAGTTGGAGGAACGATGATGCGAATTGTAGTTGAGGCATTGATGCTTGTGGTGAAAGTCCTGGTCCCTTACTCCGTAACTTTTTGTGTTTGCATAAGCCATTCTCGGTGATCTATTCGCTTTGGGGGGAGTTGGTGACCTCCGACGGCCCGATTGGGGGCTCTTCTTATGCCAGTGCTGGCCAGTAGGAGGAACCCCTCGTAGGGCCCGTCCTCGGCCTTGAGGTGAAGGGGAATGATGATGATGACTATTATAGCAAGATCGCCGACGATCACTACGGTGATCGTGCACAGGTGACACTCTGAGTTCTCTTTTTCCCTTGGTTGGGGATGGGGAGCATTATCGCTAGCTCCCATCTAGAGCGGGGTGCACGAGAGGGTGTAAAGGCAATGGTGAAGGAGGGGGGCAAGGCGGCATACCCCTCATCGGGCCCACAGCCCCGCATTTCTAATTCAAAAATATTCATCATAGCAACAAGTATGAATAGGAGAAAGGGGAAGGAGAGAGTCAAGTAGTAGGAAGAGAGGGAGAAAGCCTGGGTTAGTTGGTTGGTGAAGAGAGGAGGGGGGGGGGGGTTATGCGAGGGATTAGGGAGAGGGATGGTGGCTAAGGTGAGGGTCACCGGCGAGGAGAGAGAAGGGAAGGGGCGGGGGGACCGGGTGAGAGCAGGGGATGTTCATTTTATACGCCAATGACACCATACTATTTGGAAACAGAAACATGGGAGAAACAATCGCATTCAAGGGAGCTCTCTACTATTTTGGGGCATCGTCCGGACTATGATTAAATTTTCACAAAAGTGTCATCATCCCTATTGCGCACATGTTCAATAAATAATTTTAAAAACATTCTATATCACTTGAAAATGGTAAAATAAAATGAGACCTTCTATGATGCAAACTAGCAACTTCCAAAACAATATTTTGACAACCCTTTAAAACTAGGCTAGGTTTTCTTTTATTTTGTTAGTAAGGTTATTTTTATTTTTTGCTCTAACAAATGGTCCATAAATCAAGTATCCACTACCGCCACTATTATACAGTTTAATTTATTAGGCAAAAGAATAATCTTATGATTAAAAAAATATATGATATGATATAGAAAGTCGAAAGAACCATTGGATCAATTTATAAAAATGCTTGATTTATGCAATTCATATGATATATGTTTTCTTTTGGTTTTTGGTTTGTTTTTGTTTTTGTTTTTTGTTTTTTGTGTTTTTTTTTGTTTTGTTGTTGATCCCTCCCGTTGATTGATCTTAATTTTTTTATGTTTTCTCTCGAACTCAGTTTTACGAAATAAAGAAGAAAAAAAGATTAAAAATATAAATAAAGAAAACTACAATGACTTTATATTGGAGCCAAATGTAGTCTCAAATATGAAAGCCTAAATTGATAGAAAAAAAGAGGGGTTTTTGATTGATTAGATTATATTTAATTAGAAATAGAGATTGATAGAGAAGAAACGTGAGGAAAAAATTAGGGAGGAAATATTTCAAATGATGAAGATGTCCATTTTTTTGCTTGACAAAATTTTAAATCCTACGGTAATATAGGATAGTTATAGAAAATATTAAGAAGGTATGTTAGTCGGGGGTTTGCATTAAAAAATTTCAAATACATGTGTTTTATGTAAGCTTGTTGTTGTAATGTTTTATAATTATTAAATTTATAAATATAAAATTATAATTTTATTATGCCTATTCTGAGGGAAATCTATGCTTCTGCAACAAAGTATGGATGTTCTAATCGATTATAAAACACCAATTTTTTTATCGTATGATAAATAGTTAAATATTATAGAATTTATTTAAAATTTGGGTTTTTAACATGTTTACCCCTAACAAATATAATAATATCATATATACCCCTCACAAATCTATATTTTCATATATACCCCTAACAATTTGGACTTTATTTCATATTTATCCCTATGTTAGATATCACTAAGTTAACCATGATTTTACCTTTACGAGACAAATAGAAATCAAATTAAAATATCAAATTAGACTATCAAATGAGAAAAGATTTAACAGTTTTAAGGAAAATATATGAGGAAGATTATAATCTATCATTAAAAAACAAGACTGATGGTAAATTTGAAGAAGTAACGTGAGAAAGAATATGTAGTTCTCAAAGATGCATTGTTAGTTTATCCATTTTATGAAAGAAAAATGAAGAAATTTTTAGAAGAGTTAATAAGTCTCGGTTGGATTAATAATTGCCCGGATTTACAAGGATGAAGAAGATAAAGTTTGAATGGTAGAGAATATAATATTTTAGTCATTTTTCATCAAGTCCATTAAAAAAAAAAAACTGAAAATTCTCTATCGTTTTGATTTTTTTTAACTAGAGGGATAATTAAGAGAAATGGCATATATTGTTGGGGGCAAATATGAAAATACATATTTGTGGGGGACATACATGATATTCAAGTACTTGTTAGGAACATACATGTTAAAAATCCTTTAAATTTTGTAAACACTCACTTTTTGAGTTATAAATTACTGATAACGGTTTGAATTTTTATTTTGAGTAATCAAGATGTGAGTTTTTAAAAATGTCTCCTATTCTCTTATAAAAGTAGCAGAAGATTAGGACTATTGATACAGAATATTCTGTGATTCCATCTCAAATGGATAGCCATCCATATTTTGAACATTTAAGATCAAGCCAATAATGAGAGGACTGGAGAGAGCCATCTCATTCACAAATCATAATCAACTGGGTTTTTTCGTAGATTAATTATTTGGGCTCCATGCCTGCATTTGTGAGTCGATGCGCGCATTGTCTCTGGCCCTTTCTCCTCATTAATCCACAACCGAATTATCAATAATTAGAAAACACAGCTAAATAGATAGTGTACGCGCAAAAGGTTGGTCCTTTTTTTTGGAATAATGGAGTATACTGACTTCTTAAAGAGATGAGCTTTTGAGACAAGATACAAAGGTTGAATGAATTCAATCTCTAGGTTGAAGGGGTTCACTTGCAGTCATCCAGGTTGCAGAATAACAAGCATCATTATACTACACTCGCTATTTTAGATAGCGATTGTGTGTAGAAATTTGTATAATTCAAATTATACATAAGACAAATAATTTGTCTTATGTATTCTACAAATGAAAATTCCATCCAAACAAATTATCTTCAATTAAAAGTTGAATGAAGAGGCATATTACTTGCTTCACAACTGATTTTAATTAACAGATTAAATCATACAAGTCTTAACAGATTAAGTTACTGACTTCTTAAAGAGATGAAGTGGAGATCAGAGCTTTGAGACAAGATACAAAGGTTGAATGAATTTAATCTCTAGGTTGAAGGGGTTCACTTGCAGCCATCCAGGTTGCAGAAGTGGAGGGAGAATCAACCTTAATGGCTGAAACGAGGCATTTGTGATGTCAATTTCGGTGGATAAAAATCAGACATATATATCCGTAATGAGGGGAACATGTTGGGTTTATGTCTTGCATGCGATGTTGGATAAGAAGACGATAAGACGATGGAGGGATCGAGACGATTGGAGACGGAGTGGAGGCGAGAAGAAACAGTCGCCAGCAACAGTGGGAGTTGCGGTCGACCGCAACTCATGTGCGGTCGACCGACCCTTGTACGCAGTCTTCCAGAGAGGGGGATAATCGACCGACTTGTTGGTGCGGTCGACCATTCGTGGTGCTGATGGATTTCGGGCTTGAATCTGGCTGATTCGTGAAAAGTCCAACTTGCTCTTTAAGTTAGATCGTGTGGCTCTTATCATAGGGTTATCTCTTATGTACTATCCATTGGCTATTTAAACAAGATATCAACTTAGGGTTTGTCTCTAGATCTATATATAAACAATTGTAACGACTCATAGATCCATATGATTCTATTGAGTGACAAATAGAAGAAGATAGTACTTCATAGAGAAGGGTAAGAGAGTTTCTCCATTGTAAGCAGCATCAAGTTCCAGTTAGGCTTGAGAGAGGGAAGTGGTGAGAATTGTAATATTCTTGTATCTTCTCTATTTGAATAATATCTCGGTTCTTACTCTTCCGGATTAAGGCGAAAGCCCAAACCGGGATAATTCTTGTGTGCTTTGTGTGATTGGTGCGATCTAGTTTTGCTTTGTGGTTTGTGTTAATTGTGTCAAAGACTTAACAAGATCCTCAAATTCCTAACAAGTGGTATCAGAGCAATCAGGTTCGTGGATTTGTTCGAGTTCTTTGGAGGAGATGGCATATCAAAAGACGAAGATCAAGCAGTTTACGGTAAGATCAACTTCAATCTATGGAAGGTGGACATGTATGATTTTTTGGTTCAGAAGGACTTGCACTTTGCCCTAGAAGAGAAGAAGCCAACCGACATGAAGCAGGAGAAATGGAATGAGATTTGTTTGAAGGCATTGAGTTTAATCCGGTTGCAATTGGTGGAAGAAGTCAAGTGTAATATTCTTGAAGAGAAAAGTGTGGCGACTATATAGGCGAGACTCAAATCTGACTACTCGGGGTTGTCGTTGCTAGATCGGATGTATTGAAAGAGGAAGCTATTCAGGTTCTCAATGAAGAAAGGTACCCATCTTCAAGATCATATTGTGGAGTTCAATAAGGTAATATCTGAACTGAAGGCGATTAATGCTGATGAGCTTAGCGAAGAGGATAAACCTTTCAACTTGATGTATTCACTGCCTACTTCTTATGATCAGTTGATAACTACCATGCTACATGGGAAATCAACCAAGGAGACACTTACTGTAGCCGGGGTTAAGGGTCTGAAAGAAGATGAACAGAGAAAGGAGACTCATAAAGGAGGGTCTATTTCTATATGGTGTTTTGCGGTGGATGGTGATACTTCAATTGGAAGGGATGCGGCACACATGGGTAAGATTCGTTGCCATTACTGTAAAGGAGTTAGGCATTACAAGAGAGATTGTCACAAGTGGTTGATGTTGGATCCTGTAGGCAAGGCAAATAACACTAGAGGGGGGGGGGTTGAATAGTGTTGTTTAAAAATTACTTAAGAAATTGAACTTTTCGTACTGTCCAGTCGACTGAAAATAGAGATACAGTTGACCGTTGCGTCAGAGTAGAAGAGTATCTTACTGAAGAGTTACAAGTCTGATCAGTCGACTTACCAAACAAGTTTTCGAAATAAAACACAGAAAAATTGAAATTGCAAGTTGAGAAAATACAACCACCACAGAGTCAATCACAGAGTACACAGCGCTGTATCCTGATTCGGTTCTCCCGACCTACATCCATTCCTCAAGCAACCCACTTGAGATTTTCCACTATTCTTGAAAAAAAGTACAAGAATACCTACGGCGTTTGAAGACAACTACGTCAAACCCGCAGACCTCTCTCACCACTAGAGAGAGCAAACCCATTCTACACCCAAGAGTGAAAAACCGAATCTACAACCAAGAGCCCTACTCTCCAACCGAGAAGACCACTCTCATAACCCGAGAGTGAAAAACAACAATAAAAAGAGTTTACAATAACCTATAGTCTTGTTTGTCATTTGTGCTTTTGTATAGTGGCTATTAGGTTAACTTCTGAAATCAGTCTAAAACGAATTCGATGTTATACTAGACTGAATTTCACAGAACCAAGACTTAGATAGTTTGTATGCTTTTGAAATGCTTGTTCTTTTTAAAAACAAAAAGCTTGAAACGTAAAGAAATGCTTGGAACCTTTTCAAAGTGATTCCTATACTCTATTTATAGAGTGGGAATCAGAGGGACGTTGTAAAACAGTTCCCTAAACCGTATTAAAACGGATAGAAAAGGAATTGAATTTGAAAAACAAGTTTTAAATTCAGAAAAACTGTTGAAACGACTTGAACAGTCGACTGGCCAGAGCTTGTATGAGTTCAGACAGTTTCGTACTATGACAGTCGACTGGTTCCAAGGAACGGTCGACTAGTACTCAATAGCTGAACTTATTCAAGCTTGTTTTAACCTTTTAATTTTGTAAAACATTCAGTTATTAAAAAGTATGTGTGAGCGTGTGTGTGACAAGGCTATTACAAGTTTCTAAGACTCAAAGAATGAAAATTATAATATTACAAGACACTTTTTACTAAATATTTGAAACACTTGAATCTTGTCTTGAACTTGAGTCTTTCACTTGAGCTTGAGCCTTTGTCTTTATGTCTTTAAGCTCGCTTGATCAATGTGGCTTGAGCTTAAATCTTTGTGGCTTGATCAAGCTTCATTGGATTGTTTTGCCTTTGTGTATTCCACCATGGTATTGACTTTGATACACCCTGCAAGAGATATGTGATAGAATAACTTTGTATTGTGTTGCAGTCATCAAAATCAAGAATCAACATTTTCCCATTTTTGATGATGACAACACAATAACTTATAATGATAACAATTACATATCATGAAGTCATACAAAATTGAAAGATATATAAAATATAAACATGTATGCTCCCCCTAACTAATGTACAACAAGCACACAAGTAATAATATGCACAAAAACATGCACAAGACAAAGCATGCACCAAAAACAAGCCTTTTCTCCGCCTTTATCATCAAGAATAAAACAAAAAAAAAATAGAAGGGAAGAAACAAAACATAATGTAAATCATATCATAGCAAACAAAAGCATTGCATAACCATAACAAATTAATTCATTGAAAATGAAGTACATGGTTGCAAATACTACATAGAAGTGAAATACTTAAAACATAATTTTTTTTACAAAAAAACAGAAAATACATTAATTTAGTTTTCTTCTTCATCATCAGACCCTTGAGAGGCGGGAGGAGGAGGTGGAAATTGTTAAGTGAACAAATGGGTAAGGTTAGCAAGGCTAGCCTCAAGATTATCTTGTCGACCAAGGGTAAGATCTGTACGATCCATGAGATAATCAACCGAAGTATAAAGACTCTCAGGATCAGCAAAAACAGCTCTAGGATGAGAAGAACTAGATGCAGAAGACTTATGACCTGAAGTGGCTAAAGGAATAGGAGGGACATTCCGTCGAGGAGACCTACGAGGAGAGTTAAGAATCTTCATACGAGCTAAACTCACACGATCAAAAGATTCATAATGAGTGACAACACTAGACTCAGAAGTAAGATAAACTTCATAGAAGTTGAAGACATGAGTAAGTATTGCACCAAAAGGAAGGAAATAGGCATGAGCCTTATGAAGACGACTGAAAATGACTCGACTCCAATTTATTTGGATATTGCCAAAAATTTTATAGACCGCTTGTTGCAACTCATGGGAAAATTGATCGTAACTCCCCGTTTTAGGGATAATGTTATACGACAAAATTCTCACAACTAGCTTAGCAAGTGGAGTAATTGATTTGTTAGTCATTGGGGGACCGCGATTTGGCAAGTAAATTTTGGAAAAAATAGAGCCGTCATCCATTTCAATCTCCCCTAAATCTAACCCTTCATGAGGGATACTCAGGATAATCCCTAATTTTTCAGGAGTTAGTTTCATGCGAATATTTTTCACCGATATCATGAAAAATATTTCGCTACCATCCTCGGAAGTGACAACTTTCATATTTGTATAAAACAAATATATAAGTTGTGGATAGTAATAGGGTTTATTGACAAGAGAAAACAAGTCAAATAACCCACATTGTTCAAACAATGGGGCTAAGGGGAACCTATCTAAATCAGAAAAATTAACAAATCTCCTCGGAAAGATAGCAATTTGACATATGATAAAAAATTTCTCAATGAGATGCAGATTCCTCAAGTATTGAAGGTAAATTTGTGAAGATTGACCTTCTTCTACATTGGAACCTCTTGCTGTCTTGGGAGGCATAGTAAAACTCTAGAAAACTGAAAGAGAGAGAGTAAGAGTTTTACCCAAAAATGACAAGAGAAGGAAGCTAATGGCTTCAAGAAGCAAGAAATTGATTCCAAAAATGGAAAAATGTATTCAAAATCTGGAGGAAATTTGGAATCTACGAGCTTCAAATCTATGGAATCTCCAAGCACTAGGAGCAGCTGACCGGTCTTCTACTTGAAGGAGAGAGAGTGAAAAGGGGAAAAGTGAAAAGGAGGGGTAAAAAAAGAGTCTTACTAAGGAGTAGAGGGCTGAGATGAAATCTGGAATGAATGGAGGGTTAGGATCAGCCAAGGGTTAAAAAAAGATAGAAAATTGCCTCAGAAATGTGACGTTTCGAATCAGAAAAACAAACTGATGTCACGACCGTCGACTTGTTTTTTTTAGGATTAGTCGACTTAGTTGAGAGTATTAAAACCAAACAAAAAACATCAAGTAATACTTCTGGCAGTCGACTTGGTACTGTATACAGTCGACTTTCCAGAACTTAAAATTCAGCCAAAAGAAAAAAAATAGACAACAAAAAATACTGTCATTCGACTGAAAATTATTTTTTAAGTCGACTTACACAAAATAAATATTCAAGAAATATCATGAAAACAACAAATTCCTAGTTCTCTTCTAAAGTTGATAAAAATGTCTTCCTTAAGTGGTTTGGTAAATATATCTGTTACTTGTTTATCAGTAGAAATAAAATCCAAAGTTGTATCTCCCTTTAAAACATGATCACGTAGAAAATGATGTCGAATATCAATATGTTTTGTATGTGAGTGTTGAACCGAATTTTTAGATAGATTAATAGCACTGGTATTATCACACATCATAACAGGTTTTGAAAATGAAACACTATAATCCAATAAAGTTTGTTTCATCCACAAAATTTGGGTACAAGCCAAACTTGCAGCAATATATTTAACTTCTGTAGTAGATAAGGATACCGAATTTTTCTTTTTATTGCATCAAGATACTAGTGAATGTCCCAAAAAGTGACAAGTTCCACTAGTACTTTTACTATCAGTTTTACTACCAGCAAAATCAACGTCACTATACGACAAAAATTGAAAATTATCGGTGCGTGGATAAAATAAATCATAGTCAAATGTGCCTTTAATGTATCTTAAAATACGTTTCACAGCTTTTAAGTGAGACTCTTTTGGACTCGACTAATATCTAGCACACAAGCATATACTAAACATAATATTGTCTGGTCTACTAGCAGTTATATATAAGAGTGAGCCAATCATACCTCGATAGAATTTTTGATCGACACACTTACCTAATTCATCTTTATCAAGTGTAGTAGTAGTAGCCATAGGTATGATCTTACTACTAGTGCTATCCATGCCAAACCGTTTGAGTAATTCCTTAGCATATTTTTCTTGATAAATAAATATGCCATTTTGTGACTGCTTTATTTGTAGTCCTAGAAAATAATTGAGTTCACCCATGTGACTCATCTCAAACTCATTTTTCACGGTATTAGCAAACTCTTGAAAGAGATTACTATTAGTAGAACCAAAAATTATGTTATCGACATATATTTGTATGATTAGAATATCTGTCTCTATTTTCCTAATAAACAATGTAGTATCTATTTTACCTATCTCAAAACAAGTTTCTAAGAGAAAAGTCTTTAACCGATCATACCAAGCATGAGGTGCTTGTTTAAGACCATATAAAGCCTTTTTCAATTTAAAAACGTGGTTTGGGAATTATTCATGTTCGAAACCGGGTGGTTGCTTAACATAAACATCTTCCTTAATAAAACCATTAAGAAAAGCACTCTTGACATCCATTTGGAAGAGTGTAAAATTCATAAAACATGCAAAAGATAATAAGATCCTAATTGATTCTAGTTTAGCAACAGGAGCATATATTTCATCAGAATCGATTTCTTCTTCTTGATTATATCCTTGAGCAACTAACCTAGCCTTGTTCCTAACGACTTGTCCTGATTCCTCTAACTTATTCTTGAATACCCATTTGGTACCAATTATAGTATGGTCAGGAGGTCATGGAACTAAATCCCATACATCATTTCTTATAAATTGGTTTAATTCATCTTGCATGGCATTCATCCAAAATTTATTCTCACAAGCTTCTTGTATATTCTTCGGTTCAAAATCCGACAAGAAAGCCGTATGAGAAATCATGTTAACATGAGTTCTTGTTTGAATAACACGTGAGATGTCACAAATTATTAAGTCATGAGGATGATCTCTAACTTCAATAAACGATTTTGGTAAAGTTTGAGTCATCACAACAGGATCAGTCGACTTAACAAGTCCATCAGCTGACTGATTCACATCAGTTGACTTAATATCCTTATCAGTCGACTTGTCTAGGGTATTTTGCTCTAGTGATTTAATAACGTTATTTAAAGGTGATGAATCAATTTCATCATCTTCAATAACAGTAGATGTAGGCAAGAATTCATCAAATGAAACATGCATAGATTCTTCAATAGTCAAGGTTGACTTATTGAAAATTTTATATACCTTACTCCTATTTGAGTATCCAATGAAGATACCTTCATTAAATCTAGGATCAAATTTATCTAAATTATCTTTAGTGTTTAAAATGAAACACTTGTATCCAAATACTTTAAAATAAGATACTTTAGGAATTCTTTCAAAAAATAGTTCATAACAAGTTTTCTTAAGCTTAGGCTTAATCAATATTCTATTTAAAACATAACATGCTGTAGAAACAGCTTCAGCCCAGAAGTACTTAAGCAAATTGTTTTCAAAAAGCATAATACGTGCATACTCTTGCAATGTCCTATTCTTTCTTTTGACCACTCTATTTTGTAGTGAAGCTTTAGGAAATGCAAACGAATGTGTTATACCATTCTTGTTGCACTATTCTGAAAACGTTTCATTCTCAAATTCTCCACCATGATCACTTCTAATAGTGACTATGGTTAGAGATTTTTGATATTAAATTCGTTTACAAAAATTTGCAAATTCTTCAAAAACATCATATTTATGTTTTAAAAAGAAAACTCATGTAAATCTTGAAAAATCATCTACTAAAACAAATACATATCTACTTTTATTTAAAGAAGCGACTCTAGTAGAACCAAATAAATCCATATGGATTAATTCGAGAGGCCTACTAGTAAAAATTATTTCTTTTGTCTTAAAAGTAGATTTGACTTGTTTTCCTAGTTGACATGCATCACAGAACTTATCTTTCTTAAAAGATAGTCATGGCAATCCTTTAAATATGTTGTACTTAGACAATTTAGCAATATTTTTCATATTCACATGGCCAAATCTCTTATGCCAAAGCCAAGAATCATTGTTAGAAACTACTAAACAAAAATTATTAGAGAATTCATTGGTTTTTAAACATAATTCATAGATGTTGTTTTTCCTAAATTCTTGAAAAATTACATTTTGCATGGAAGAATCATAAATTAAACATGCAACTTTTTCAAAAATAATTTTATATTCCTTATCACACAATTGGCTAATACTTAACAGATTATGCTTAAGATCACTAACAAGGAAAACTTCTTCTATAGTAGGGGTAGTGTTCTTACCGACCATGCCTATTCTAATAACCTTCCCTTTGTTGTTGTCACCGAATGTGACTGTTCCTCCATCTATTTCTTGTATGGAAGAAAGAAGGTTAGCACGACCAGTCATATGCTTGGAGCATCCGTTGTCAAGTATCCAACATTCTCTTTTAGGTACCTATAAAATAATCATTGTGAATATGGTACCCTTTTCATTGGATCCGAAAGGGATTAGTTTTTGGGAAACCAAACCCAAAGTGAGTTTTAATTTACCACCAAAAGCAGAAATATAATTTACAGTATTACATACATTAAGAAAATAAGAATTCATAGAAGTAATTCTATCGTTTAGACTTAGAATGACTGAAACCCAAATGTTTTTAGTCTGTCCAGTCGACTTAATTGTACCTTTCAGTCACTGTTATGAGAAGCCAGTCGACTGGAAGGTGAAATAGGTCGACTTATCTGAGGTTTCGGTCTCTTTGAATAAGAATCAAACCTCTCGACAGACGACTGAAATTAGGGTTCAGTCGACTGGTCTGAACTACAGAAATACTATTTTCATGGAGTCCAGCCGACTTTATTGTACCTTTCAGTCACTGTTATGAGAAGCCAGTCGACTGGAAGGTGAAATAGGTCGACTTATCTGAGGTTTCGGTCTCTTTGAATAAGAATCAAACCTCTGGACAGACGACTGAAATTAGGGTTCAGTCGACTGATCTGAACTACAGAATTACTATTTTCATGGAAAACAACAGTTTTTGATTTCTCAAAAAACTCATATAATTTGTTCTTAACACTAGAAATAGAATCAGTCTTATTACTACTGATATTCTTAGAAACATGATATTTTTCAAGAGACTTTTGAAAACCAAGTCCAAATCTCTTATTAGATTGAACTTGATTTTGGAGAACTTCATTTAAATTCTCCCTTCCTTTGTTAAACTTAGATACATTCTTGGATATCTCTTCATAATTTTTCTTAAGAGATACAAGATCTATATCCAAATTAGAAAGTCGAGAATTTAACGACTTGACTTCAACATTTAAGTCAAGATTCTCTTGAGAAAGTGTTTGATTGACTTTCTCTAAGTTTTTAACTCTAATTTTGTCCTTCTTGAGTTCTTGAAAAACCTCATTGAAAGCATCTAATAAGTCATTTGAATCAAAATTATCACTTACTTCGTTTTGTGTGGCCATGAAATATACGTTCACAACTTCGTTTGACTCCTCATTCTCTTCTTCCGATGAAGAGTCACTATCGTTCCAAGTTTCTTAATATGCCTTCTTGTTCTTCATATACTTGTTCTTTGTGTACTTGTCCTTCTTGAAGTTAGGAGCCTTTTCTTTTGATTTCACATTTTCTAATGGGCAATCCTTCTTCATATGACCTGTTTTGTTACACTTGAAACAAGGAGGAAGTTCATTATTATCTTTAAATTTGAAATTAAATTTACCTTTTCTAAGAAACTTCTTGAACTTTCTAGTGAACATGGCTATCTCTTCTTCATCTTCTTCTTCATCTTCGGAATCCGACATGGCCTTGAAAGTGAGTGTCTTCTTCTTTGCTTGTTGAGGTTCTAGATCCTTCTTGCGTTCTTCAAGCTAAACTTCATATGCCATAAGATTTTCCATAAGATTCTCAAGAGAAAGTTGTATTAAATCATTGGCTTCTTCTATGGTGGTGGTCTTCTTCTCCCATTCAGAGGTTAGGGAACGAAGAACTTTTCTCACCATTTCTGCTTGAGTGTACGTTTTTCCAAGAGCCACAAGAGAATTTGTAATGTCCGTGAACCGTGTTATCATATCTGACACATTCTCGTTCTCTTTCATACGGAACATCTCGAACCTGTGAACAAGACTAGATATCTTAGATTCTTTAACTTTATTAGTACCTTCATGATTTACCTCGAGTGTGTGCCAAATTTGATACGCCATTGTTGCATTGGACACACGATTGAACTCCTCTTTGGTAAGAGCACAGAATAGAGCATTCATCACCTTTGCATTATTCATTGTGTTGCCCTTCATTTCATTGTTCCATTGTGCATAAGGAATTGTAGGAGCGGTGTATTCTTTCTAAGTCATGTTCCAAATCTCATAGTTGATGGACTGAAAGTAGATCTTTATTCTACACTTCCCATAGTTGTAATTTGTCCCATCGAATAGGGCATGGTATTGGTTTGCATTTGAAGTAGATGCCATTGCACTCATCCACGCTCTGATACCAAGTGTTAGATCCTGTAGGCAAGGCAAATAACACTAGAGGAGGGGGGGGGTGAATAGTGTTGTTTAAAAATTACTTAAGAAATTGAACTTTTCGTATTGTCCAGTCGACTGAAAATAGAGATACAGTCGACCGTTGCGTCAGAGTAGAAGATTATCTTACTAAAGAGTTACAAGTCTAATCAATCGAATTAGCATGGAAATCCAGTCGACTTACCAGACAAGTTTTCGAAATAAAACACAGAAAAATTGAAATTGTAAGTTGAGAAAATACAACCACCACAGAGTCAATCACAGAGTACACAGCGATGTATCTTGGTTCGGTCCTCCCGACCTACATCCATTTCCCAAGCAATCCACTTGAGATTTTCTACTGTTCTTGAAAAAAAAAGTACAAGAATACCCTACGGCATTTGACAACAACTATGTCAAACCCGTAGACCTCTCTCACCACTAGAGAGAGCAAACCCACACTACACCCAAGAGTGAAAAACCGACTCTACAACCAAGAGCTCTACTCTCCAACCGAGAGGACCACTCTTACAACCTGAGAGTGAAAAACAACAACAAAAAGAGTTCACAATAACCTATAGCCATGTTTGTGATTTGTGCTTTTGTATAGTGGGTATTAGGTTAACTTCTGAAATCAGTCTTAAATGAATTTGATGTTATACTAGACTGAATTTCAGAGAACCAAGACTTAGACAATTTGTATGCTTTTGAAATGCTTGTTCTTCTCAAAAACAAAAAGCTTGAAACTTAAAGAAATGCTTAGAACCTTTTCAAAGTGATTCCTATACTCTATTTATAGAGTGAGAATCAGAGGGACGTTGTAAAACAGTTCCCTAAATCATATTCAAATGGATAGAAAAGGATTTGAATTTGAAAAACAAGTTTTAAATTTAGAAAAACTGTTGAAACGACTTGAACAGTCGACTGGGTTGCCATAATGAGTCGACTAGCCAGAGCTTGTATAAGTTCAGACAGTTTCGTACTATGACAATCGACTGGTTCGAAGGAACGGTCGACTGGTACTCAACAGCTGAACTTATTCAAGCTTGTTTTGACCTTTTAATTTTGTAAAACACTCAGTTATTAAAAATTATGTGTGAGTGTGTGTGTGACAAGACTATTACAAGTTTCTAAGACTCAAAGAATAAAAATTACAATATTACAAGACACTTTTTACTAAACATTTGAAGCACTTGAATCTTGTCTTGAACTTGAGTCTTTGACTTGAGCTTGAGCCTTTGTCTTTATGTCTTGAAGCTTGCTTGATCAATGTGGCTTGAGCTTAAATCTTTGTGGCTTGATCAATTACTCTTGAAAGCTTCATTGGATTATTTTGCCTTTGTGTATTCCACCATAGTATTGACTTTGATACACCCTACAAGAGATATGTGATAGAACAACTTTGTACTGTATTGTAGTCATCAACCAAGAATCAACAGTTGAGTCAGAAGAGTGCTACTAAAGAAGGGGAACAAGCCCATATAGTCAGCGCAACTGAGTCAGGTAACAATGAAGATTATTGTCTTCTTGTTTCATGTTCTTCAGATGTGGATTCAAGTTGGTATCTTGATTCGGAAAGTTCTTCTCATATTTGCTCCAAGAGGGAGATATTTTCTACTTACAAGTTGTCAACAGGCCATAGTGTGAGAACAGCTAGAGGTGAGATTTGTGAAGTAGTGGGTGAGGGAATAGTTGAATTAATGAAGCCAGATGGTAAAGGGTTCACACTAGAAGAGGTCATGCATATTTCTTCGATACAGCAGAATCTTATATCCTTGGGTACTCATGATGCTCGTGGCTGCAGGTACACAGCTCGAGGTGGAGTTTTGACAGTTCGGGAGAGTCGTTGTAAGGTAATGAAGGGTAAGAGGGGGATTGGGCAGGGTCAACACAATCTCTACCAGCTTTATGGGAGCAGGAAAACTCGATCGAGTGTATGGAAGCCCATTGTTCCTAAAGCATCATCTAGTAAGTCATCACTAGAATTACCGACACGAGACTGTAACGTTCAAATACCGTTGGAAGGTGGAGAGAGCCTTGATGTAGGTAGAGTTCGTGTGGAGGGTGGCACCTCCATGATTACATCTACAGGGGTGTGCCCTGGGGCATACATTTGGAGAAAAACAGGTGGAGGTTTGTTCAACTAGCAGAAGAAGCCATAGAAACATGTTGCTTACAAAGCGGAGAAGAAATGTCTAGAAGAGTTTTAAATTACACAGGTATGGATTCATGCGTATGCAATCCAAGGTGGAGATTGTTGGGTTTATGTCTTGCATATGATGTTGGATAAGAAGATAATAAGATGATGGAGGGATCGAGACAATTGGAGACGGAGTGGAGGCGAGATAAACAGTCGGCAGCAACAGTAGGAGTTGCGGTCGGTCGACCTTTGTACGCAGTCTTCCAGAGAGGGGGACAGTCAACCGACTTGTTGGTGCGGTTGACCGTTCGCGGCACTGATGGATTTCGGGCTTGAGTCTGGCTGATTCGTGAAAAGTCCAACTTGCTCTTCAAGTTAGATCGTGTGGCTCTTAACGTAGGGTTATCTCTTATGTACTATCCAATGTCTATTGTAACAAGATATCAACTTAGAATTTGTCTCTGGATCTATATATAAACAATTGTAACAGTTCATAGATCCATATGATTCTATTGAGTGCCAAATATAAGAAGAGAGTACTTCATAGAGAAGAGTGAGAGAGTTTCTCCATTGTAAGCAACATCATGTTCCAAATAGGCTTGAGAGAGAGTCGTGGTGAAAATTGTAATATTCTTGTATCTTCTCTAGTTGAATAATATCTCGGTTCTTCCTCCCCCGGATTAAGGCGAAAACCTAAACCGGGACAATTTTTGTGTGCTTTGTGTGATTTATGCGATCTAGTTTTTCTTGGTGGTTTGTGTTGATTGTGTCATAGACTAAATAAGATCCTCAAATTCCTAACAGAACATACTTGCTCATAGGACTGCAAACTGATATAGACTATTAGGTGAAAAAGTAGTTTTGATCAGGATCTCCTTCCCGATCCATTATCTTCAAGTATGCAAGAACATATTTTAGGGACTTGATGTAGATTGTATTCTGGTTTGCTTGTAAAAAAAAATCAAAAAACAAAGAAATTAAGCACTTGGAAACTTAACAAACTTAATTTGCATAATTAGAGAGAGTACTGTTATGTGCATTGGCTTGGTACACAAGTTTTACTCCTCAAACTTAAAGAACAAAGCATAGACACCAAGTTGCACTTACTATCGAGTCGGAGGACCACATGTATGGGGTGGGAAAAGGGCTACATAGTATATCTGATGACATATTGGTGGAGGAAACACTACCAAGGAAAAGAAAAGCAAGGGCAAAGGAGGGTCATCGACAGAGCAATATACAACACAGTAAGAGGGATAAACCAATGACGGTTAAGGAGATATATCAAAAAGTGGGAAAGCAAAAGTGCTACGAAAACCTGGCAGGTAATCTTGCACAGCTTTAAATTTTCGGTTCTATTCCTGATCCATATTAATTCAGTAAGCTAATGCTTATGGTATTGTCTTGCATAACAACAATCATGCACACACAAATCCTATAGACATTATTAAGGGTAGGGAATCAGCTAATGTCCGCATAGTCCAACAGGTTAAGGGGGGGGGGGGGAATAGAAGTTGATTACGTTTCCCAGGGCATTGCTTAGAAGGGAGTGGGGGTTTCATATAGTGTTAATCTTTAACGTCCTTTTTTGGAACGTCAGAGGGCTTGGCAAGTCTGCTAAGCATATGATGGTTTGGGAAGTCATTAAGAGGCAGAAGGTAAATATTGTTTGCTTAGAGGAGACTAAATTGTCTAAACCCACAAATAGGTTTCTCAGTGCTTTGAAGCTTCAACACATTGGGAAATGGTGCTCTAAAGATGCTCAGGGAGCATCGAGGGGGGGTCTTGGTTGGTAACATTACCAGTAATTTAGACTTACTGGATTGTTGGGTGGGTAACTTTACTCTGATGGTGGTGGTCCAAAGAAGAGCAGATGGGTGGCAGGAAAGGATTACAGCAGTATATGGACCAAATGACAAAGGTAGAAGGTAAGAATTTTGGGATGAGCTAGTCGACATCAAGACAAGATGGAACATACCTTGAGTTTGGAGGGGGGGACTTTAACGTGGTGTGATTTACACATGAAAGGAGAGGAGGTGAAGGTAACAGCCACGACAGGAGAAAATTCAACCAGCTATTCTCTAGGTTAATGTTGATTGAAATAATGATCAACGATCGTCGATTTACTTGGTCTAATTAACAGAAGGAACCAACATTTTCTAAACTGAATAGGATCCTATTTTCCACCGATTGGGAGACTAAATTCCCTTGGGCTATGGCTAAATCGTGCATCAGAAACATGACTGATCACGTTCCAATTATCATTGGAACGGGAGAGGAGGAAAGAAAAGCTAACAAAGTATTCCGGTTTGAGAAGATGTGGCTAGTCAATGGGGATTGCGAGGAGTTGGTCAAAGCAAGTTGGGAGGAGGTTAACCACACAAATCCTGCAACAAGACTTATGAAGAAACTTTCTAGGTTAAGGAGAAGGCTAAGAAAATGGAACAAGAATACTTTTGGCAATGTGTTGGAAAGGAAGAGGGATACTCTTAAGGATATAGGGACCTAGAAAAGAAGGAAGAAGCAAGGGGTTTGGACGTATCCAATTTCTTCGTCTGTCTGAGTGTAGGAAGGATATCTTGGACACATATAACAAGGAGGAGGTAATGTGGCGACAACCATCCAGGGTGATTTGGCTACGAGAAGATGATGCAAACACATAATATTTCCACAAAGTTGCTAACATGCATCGAAGAAACAACCACATCCATGCTTTGGAATTGCGGGGAACATGACTTCAGATTTTAGGGTTATGGCGAAGCATATTGATGAGACATACAAGGTGATATTTGGTAAATTCGGGGAGAGGTATAGCGAATCAGCTGACAATCTATGGAAAGCATTCAGCAAAGACACACAGGATAGGGTGATGACACTGGATGACCCATTTACTATGGAGGAGGTTAAAGTGGTAGTCTGGGGATTGGGACAGGACAAAGCCCCTGGCCCGGATGGGTTCCTTGTATTCTTTTACAAGCATTTTTGGGATACAAGAGGGCGTTTGATGGCTGCAGGGCGAGGGCGAGCGGAGGGTGGTCGAGTGCGGCTGAAGGTGGAGTTGATAAGGGCAGAGGCAGAAAGTGGAGGAAATCTCGAGGGTGAATGTAACCCTCGTTTCCGTAAATATATAATTTCTGAATAATATTCTGTATTTCGAATTTTATATGAGTTAAGTTGTGTTAAATTCATTTTAACTTTTCTATTTAAAATATTTCTGATCGAAATTTTTTTTTTATTTTGAATAAGGGTATTTTACTTTACTTTCTATTTTGCAATTGATCGACTATTTTTATTTTAGCCAAACTAAAAATATTCGGAACTTCTTTAATAATTTGTTAAACCCAATTCCTTTATATAACATTGCTATTATTATTTTATTATTTTCATTGTTACTTCTATTATTTTTAGTATTGTCAATGTCATCATTTTATTAATATTGGTGGTTCGTATTGTTAGTAATAATATTATTGTTATCATTAAAATTAGTGATGTTGTTATAAATTCTATTTTCATGATCTTTATTATTATTATTATTGTTTTTAAAAGCCCAATTGATCTTGACCTATTTTGCAAGCCCAAATATAAAGCCCAGCTATTTTTAAACTCAACCCATTAACCCAATTCCTCTTAACTGTGTGTTGACCAGATCTACTCCTAACCAATCCCTAAATTTCTCCCGTAACCCCCTCTCCCTAAAATTTCTCCTCCACTAATGTTGATTCCCGTGACCCCCTCCCCTACCATCACTCTCCTCCTTAAATTTATACAATTATACTATTCAATTCTTTCCCCTATTCTCTCTCTCTCTTTCTCTTCTGATTAAAAACAAACCCAAACAAACAAATCAAAACCAACAAAAACAAAACCAAACGTTCCATCGTCTTCCTCCCCCTTCAGCTCTCCCACTCTCTCCCTGTTCCCAAACCGCCCAACTCCGAACCCACTCCATCTCAGCCACCTTCTCCGCCCCGCCGCTCGGAGCTCCATCATCGACGAGCTCCCACATTGCCGCCCTTGCCGAAGTCCTCGAGTGCTTCTCGCTCGCAGCACCGCATCCTCATCTCCCTGTCGAGCTCGCTCCACCCCAACGTCTTCAACCTCGAGAACCACCCCGCACCTCTCCTCTCGACCCCCCACATCGCTTTGCCCATTCCATCGCCTAGCTCCGTCTCCTTCCATCCCCGTGCACCACCACAGAACCTAAATAACACCTCCGACTTCGTCACCTCCCTGAGCCCATCGACGCCTCACCTTCTCCGCCGTCAGCCACCGTCGCAGACCACCATTCTCTCCACATCTACAACCTCCCTACAACCCCGAAGATCCATCGCCCTCGTCGCCACCGTCGAAGACCCCAAAGCTCCGCCACTCTCGTTCTCCTATGTTTTTGTCGAAAACAGAGCTCCGCATTTCGTCGGAGTCCTCGCCGACTGCGTCGCTTCCCGACCAGCCGCCGCTCCGCCGTTGACGCCGCCCCCCGTTCCTCTCGACGCCGCGACCGCCCAGTCGTCGTGAGCCCACTCCCGCCGTCGAATCCGATCGCTCTCTCTCTCTCTCTTATCGAAGGAAATGAGACGAATTCCCATTGGTGGGAATTGGCGTTTGGTGTTCTGGGCACTCTAAATCCCAAGGTGGTGTTTTCTGTTTGTAGCCGATCCGGTGTGGGGAGGATTTGATTGGATTGTGTTTGCTGTTCCGCGTTCTGGGTACATTTAATCCCAGGTTGCTGTTCTGTGTTTGGACCGATCCAGTGTAGCAATTTTGTTGCTGATTGATTGGATTTCTTGCACGTATTTTCGCGCGTCATTTTCGTCAAAAAGGCAAGTATCTCTTGTACAATTTTATTTGTTCTAGTACAAGCCCTTGTAAAAATACCGCAAGTATATTATTTTTAACTCCAGTTCGCATTCATAAGTCGAATTGATACCCGTTTCTATATCTAATCCGCCAATCCTGTATTCACATGAGATCGTGAATACTTTGTTATCCTATGCATGACACGAACACAAATTAATACACATATGTACTCTTAGGATTATACATGTTAATGTGCAGGAATGTTTCACTCGTGACAGTTGTTAAATACGAATATGACATCTTGTTCTTCTTGATTAAATTAAAATAAAAGTAATAAGCCGGGGTATAAGGGAAAGATTTAAGTAGTGGGCAATATAGAAGAGCGTACTCGGACGGGAGCTCGTGGTTTCCCGATACAAGTTGCAAGTTACAAACTGCAAGATTGCAAATTACAAGTTTACATGTTTCACGTTACAAGTTTACACTCTACATATTTCACGTTACAAGTTTGCACGTATCTCGATACAATATTGAATGTACATATTTTTCCCGAGTGCGCGACCTATAAAACCCACCACTAAATCTAAACAAAATTGTATTGACTGTAGCAACCATGTAGTAAAAATATGGGATGCATGAAGTGCTACCTAGATAGAATCAAGACATTAGATATAAGATTAACACGTGCATTTGCATGATCCAATTATATGTTACATGTTCATGTTGACTCGATACTTGTTTACTTGTTACTTGTTTTACACGCCACTTGTTTCATATTGACTTGTTCATACCATGTTACTTATTGCATTTCCCTTACTCTTGATTCCTTGCTCTTTTCCTGTCTATCTTTTGTTTTATTTTTGTTCCTGTTTCCCTTAGCTTGTACTCCCCTTGCGGCCCGTAACTTGTATTAACGGGTCTTCTTGTTTCTCTTTCCTTTTCTTTTGTTATAATATACTTGCAAGCCCAAATGGAGAGTTGCCAGAAGGTGTCGCTGACCAAGTGTTCTAGTTTATTATTATCATCACGTTATCTTAGTTTGTGTTTTACCTTATTAAACTCTTTAATGTAATCCGGGCTTGTTTGACCCGTAATTATTTGTATTTTCCAGTTGTTGGTTATATTATGGACTATGTCATGAATTTTTATTATCAAATTGTGATTTACATATCTGCGTGGATTGTTTGATTATCTTGTTGTTGAGTTTACTTGTACAGCTTATGAATGGTGCGTTCGCACCATTCGCTGGGCCTTAGTCTCGCACCCGCATTCTCGAGTTTTGGGAAGCGGGGCATGACAGTGAATGCAACGGTGATGGGCTCGACAGTGGAGTGTGGGGGGTGCGATGTAGTCGGGAGACGGTGGTTGAGTGCCGCGAGGTGGAGAGGTGGAGTTACGGTCGGGTTTTCTAAAGTGAAGAAGGAAGAGAGAGAGAGAGAAAGAGAGAGAGAGAGAGACAGGGAGAGAGGGAGTGGGGAAGTGTTTTTAAATATTATAATGGGGTAGTTAAGCAGAGTGAGGGATTAATGGGTAGTTAATGAAATAATGGAGAAGATTAAGGAGGGAGTGGAGTTGTGTGTGTAGTTGAGAGAGTGGGGAACGTGAGAGGGGTTTGATCTGGTGAATAGGCAGGTAATAGGGGAATTGAGTTGGGTTAATGAGTTTGGGTTAGAGAGTTATGAGTTTGGACTTCATAAAAGAATCAAATTAATTTATAGGATGGGCTAAAATTGGGCTTTTAGAATAATAATACAATCAAACTGTTTTGGGCTTCCAATATAATGAAGAAATGAACAATTATAGGGTGGGCTTTAGGTTCACAAAATAAATAGGATTGGGCTTGGATGTATGCAAATAAACCAAATAATCAATCAAATAATTTTATCAAATGAATTCGGATTTGGATTAAAAAAAAATAATCGAATATGGAGAGAATGCAATAGGTTCACAAAATAAATAGGATTGGGCTTGGATGTATGCAAATAAATCAAATAATCAATCAAATAATTTTATCAAATGAATTCGGATTTGGATTCAAAAAAAATAATCGAATATGGAGAGAATGCAATTGAGTTCAATAGAATAACAATATACATATATATATTCCAGATAATTGGAATGAAAGAATTGAAGAAGAGACAAGAAATACGGGTAAAAATTCGTACAATCATGAACGGGGGTTACAATAAATGTGAATGGTACGGTTGGGCGCCCATTCTCCTGTAGAAGGGGTTTGAGACAAGGGGACCTGCTCTCCCCATTATTATTCACTGTTGTTGCAGACGTACTAAAATCCTTGATGAATAATTGTACATGTGCGGGTTGGATTACACCACTGGCTAGAGGAAGAAATCGATCAGGATGTATGATCCTACAGTACGCCGATGACACTCTACTATTTGGAAACGGGAACATGGGAGAAACAATCGCATTTAAGGAAGCTCTCTCTACTGTTTTAAGGCATGGTCCGAACTAGATTAAGTTTCCACAAAAGTGCCCTCATCCCTATTGCGCACATCATCAATAAATAATTTTAAAACTTTCTATATCACTTGAAAATGGTAAAATAAAATGAGACCATCTATGATGCAAAGTGGTACCTTCGAAAACAATATTTTGACAACCCTTAAAAAGTGGGCTTGGTTTTCTTTTATTTTGTTATTAAGGTCACTTTTGTCTTTTACTCTAACAAATGGTCCACAAACATAGCATCTACTAACACCACCTTTATGACAGTTTAATTTATTGGGCAAAAAAATAATCTTATTGTTAAAAAGGTATATAATATGATATAGAAAGTCAAAAGTCTATCTAAACAAAATGCCATTCATATGATATATATATATATATATATATATATATATATATATATATATATATATATATATATATATATATATATATATATAAGTCTATCTAAACAAAATGCCATTCATATATATATATATTGTGGTAGGGTAAAAATGACCTGGGGCCCAACCTGGGCCCGGGGCTGCTCTCCCCCAAATACAAGAAAAACAACAATCCGGCTCGGCTTCTGACCACTACAGGGTCGGCACCGAGCCTCAAGTTCACCCCCACAGAACTGGTCTCCTCGTATCCGATGAGCCTCAATGGTCCTCGGCCTCCGATCCGTGACAGCCCCACGGGCCGTCCCCCCATCCTGGCGAGGCATAAGGATGACCTGGGACGGCCTAGGCCCTCCGATTCTCCCAAAGGCACAGGAGACCCATGATCAGCCATGTCAGCTCCAAATACCACTTAGAGCGTTGCCACGTCAGCCCTATACCACTCTGGGCACTGCCACGTCCGCCCTAAACCCCTTGGGCCTCTTGCCACGTCAGGCCCATGGGCTTTCGGGTCCAGACCTGGCCCCCAAGCGGATCCATACCCGGTTGGGATTCCCTATAAATACAAGACCCTCATCCACCTTTTCAGGTAACCAATCTTTTGCCACCTAAATTCACCTAGTTATTGCTACTCTCTCACAGAGACTGACTAGATCGTCGGAGGGTCCGCCACCGGGATAAACCCTGGTGTTTCAGGACCGTCTGCAGGTACACAAGACCTCGGATCCGAACCCTCTGATCCGAGCCCAGACATCCACCTCATTCCGAGCCCGTCGCAGGTACCGCCCGGTCAGCCGAGGGTCGTCTGACAAGCAGCTTTTTCCTTCAATACAAATCGAGTCCGAACTCACACCTAGTGCATCCACACGTCTCCCAGAAACAAACCGCATCAGGTTGGTGCCGTCTGTGGGAACACTACTTCAGAAGCCGATCCGAGCCCGACCATCAAGGGACCTCGACAGCCAAACTCTCATGGCCTCCAAGGGCAAGGGGGCTGCTACCTCCGTCAACCGACAGGACTCGCCCCCACCAACTGCTAATGCCGGGCCACGCATTTCAAAACACAGGGCTCCCCATCAGGGGTCCCAAAGGAGCGTCACCCGTCAAGTCCAGCCCGACCTACGGGGGATAATCATCAACCGGCAGTTTAGCCGCAGCAGGGGAAGGGCCGCTTCCAACTCGGCCCCGAACCATCCAAGACCGCCGCCCGAGGGACGGAGGCCAGCGCTCAGCCGCGTCGGAAGGCAACCTTCAGACCGACCAAACAGGGTCGAGGGAGCCCCCGTCACTCACAAGGAGTTCCAGGACTTCCGAAGAGAAATTCTGGGGGCTCTCCGACGGGCCCCCAGGGAGGAAGAACTCCATTCCCAAACCGGGTCGGACGCCGAGGCCAGCGTGTCCCGCCCATCAACAATCCAGCCAGAGGACGATGGCGTACTCCTAAGGCACCTCCAAGAAATGGAGGATCGCCTCGATCACATAGGAGACGGCGGCCAATGAGCGGCTCAGGGGTACAGACCTGTCCGTCCTCCCTTCTCCGCCCCCATCCTCTAAGCGGAAATACCCCAGAATTTCCGACCACCTCAATTCGAAACCTACGATGGCAAGGGAGATCTTGCTGATCACATGGAGGGTTTCAAAACCCTCATGATGATTCACAGCGCCTCGGATCCCCTGCTATGCCGAGCCTTCCCTGCCACCCTTCGGGGTCCGGCTCGTGAATGGTTCTCGAAGCGCATCCCCGGCTCCATTTACTCCTTCGACCAACTAGAGGGCAATTTTCTTGCCCACTTTGTCACCAGCCGGAAGGCCGAAAGGACCAGTGCCTCTTTACTTGGGCTCAGACAGATAGAGGGGGAGTCACTCAGAGTGTTCGTCCGGAGGTTTACCGCAGAGGCAAGGTCGGTCTCCTCCCTTGATCCAGGCGTCGCCTCCGCAGCATTTCGGCACAACGTCCGTCATGGACAGCTGAAGGCTTCTCTGGCGAAGAAACCCCCCGTCGACTTTCCCGACCTCCTCAACAGGGTCGAGAAATACATTAGGGCAGAAGAGGCCCTTAACCCCGAAGATGCCAGGGAGGCCACCGGGAAGGGAAAACGGAAGGCCGAAGAAGTCGAACCATCAAAGAAGGCTCCAAGGGACGCGGGGGCCATGAAGAAGGTCCCGTCGGTCCCCCGCTTCGAGAGGTACACTCCCTTGACACATAACGTATCCGCCATCCTCTTAGAAATCGAAGACAAAGGCATTGTCCGACTACCTCCCCGACCTAATAACAACAAGAATCGAGATCAGCGCTTCTACTGCCGCTTCCACAGATATCATGGGCACGAAACCGACCAATGCCGGGCCCTGAAAGACGAAATTGAGGAACTCATCTCAAGAGGGTACCTCCGAGAATTCACCCGAGAAGGCCCACGGGATCGGCGAGATGCTAGGAACCGGAGGCTCTCGCCTCCGAACCCTACTCCGAACCGCATCCAGGGTCGGGATCCCGAGTCCGAGGGAGCCGCGGATACGCCATTCATCTTGCACTGTGTCCACGGAGGGCCAATGGGAGGAGAATCAAATACTTTCTGAAAAGCCTTCATCCGAGAGGTGAATGCTGTCCAAGACAACCCCTCGCCCAAGCTACAACCGATGCCGGTCTCCTTCTCAGGAGAGGACCTCGAAAGCGTTCGCCTACCCCACTGCGATGCCCTCGTCATTTGCCTCCACATGGCTAATTGTGAAGTTCGCCGAATCCTCGTCGACAACGGCAGCTCGATTAATATTCTTTTCCTCGAAGCCTTCGAGAATCTCAAGTTACCTAGAGGCAAACTCAAGCCGGCCGGATACACCTTGCATGGGTTCTCCGGCGTCTCTGTCGTGATAGAAGGGATTGTTACCCTCGACGTTACCGCAGGATCGGCTCCTGTCAAGAGGACCGAGTCCATGGACTTCATGGTGGTCAACGTCAAGGCGGCTTACAATGCCATACTCGGCCGACCCGGACTATGCTCTCTCCAAGCGGTGCCTTCGGCTTACCATCTGAAACTTAAATTTCCCACCCCGCAAGGAGTCGGCATCGTCCGAGGCAGCCAAGAAGCAGCGCGATCGTGCTACATGACCACCGTCGGGGGAGGTGTGTTCCCCCTTGACACCGTCGAACTCGAACCTGAGAGGGACGACCCTGCTCCCGAACCTGTCGTCGAGCTGGAGGAGGTCCCAGTCGACGCCGAGCACCTAATGAAGTTCCTTGAGGGACGAACATAGGTTCTAGCCTGGCTAAATGTAAATATGTTTTTGTGTAAGCGCTCATATATAAAGGGCCATCTTAGCGGCCCTCCCTATCTTATACGAAAGAAATCTCTTTTTGTCAAACTCCAAACGCCTCGGCAGATCCGACCTAACACCGGACAATGGGATCGGCACCCGAGTTTTCACTCCGGTATCGTCCCCAGCGCCTTGGTAGGTCCGACTCGGCCTCAGGCCAGGGAGACTTCACAACACCCCACGCCGATCCCTTGCGGATCGACAAGGCCGAACCACACCCCCGTCATCATTCATTACACCATCAGCCAGAGCAAAGAGTGAAAAGAATTCCTTATTCACACTCCTTTATTGGGTTCTGAGAAAACAAACAAAGACCGTTACAGAAACACTCCACTCATCTCAAACTGAAGGAAGCCGCCATCTTAGGGCCCCTCGGGTCCGACAAATGGTGGGATCACTCCGACCGAACAACTTGGAACTCTCTCTTTGTCATGATGGTCCTTCGGTTCGGCCACGGTCGACACACCGGCCACGGAGCTCTGGGCATCAACGGGTCGCATACGCTCCCATAGCAGCAGCGCAGAGGGAACCCCCTCCGCTCGCCGTGTAACGCCCCGAATCCCAAATGCACTGAATTCGAGATGTTCTACAGGATCTTTTCACTTTCTTTAGTACAATTTTACAGGGAAATTAAAACTTTTCATCATACATCAGAGATTACATCAAAATTACACTTTTCTTTTGCACAGCGGAAGTAAAATTTACAACAATTGAATAAAAGTACAACAGCATGATATAATCTTTAAGCGTCCATTCTTCTTTAATCTTTAACAAGTCATTTACCTGCATATAAGACTGTGGGTATGTCAGTTTATTCAACCGACGAACATTATACACGGCCATCCTCTCTATGCCGGAAATAGTATAACTTAACTTTCCATATTTAACAAACGCAAACTTGTCACAATTCAAACTAAAGGGACTACCCTATTGATGTCGTGTTGTGATTGTGCACTTAATCCTTAATGCATTTATTTATGTTACATGACACTAATGCGCACTTGTTCGGATTCTGTGCATCCCATACTACATAGGTCCGAGGGCAAGCCCTTATTCGTTCTTCATCTTTCTAGGGTTCAATCCCCCGTTATGACTTAGTCTACTACTGTAATTACGGTAGTGTCTTAGATGTCCTATGATCTACGAGCCCATGTCCAGGCAGCCTGGAGGAGAATCCCACGCACTGACACGACGCATCGAGCAGGCAACCTATGGACAATTCAGCCTTCGCCATGGAACAATGGCACCACCCATAGCCACTCGAACATCCCACGAACGTCGCCACCGGGACGGTACTCTGGAGCAGTATCCACGCCATGTCACGACGCATCGTGAAGGACCTGTGAATACCCTCTCGCCGCAAATCCGTTGGCCCCCATACCCGTGTTTTTCTTCTACTTTCATCACATCTTCACTATGTACTAATCCTTAGTTTTATTAAAAATCATGAACAAAAATAATCTCTAGAGTTAGCCTCTCCATCAACCGGACTTATTTGTTTATTACAACTTGACCAACCTTGGTCTAATTTCATTTCAATTCATTTCATTTCTCAATGCCGGGGAGACTTAGCTACTCTATTTCAATTTTCATTTCACAATCTTCAACTTATAAAATTTCCATATCGAGTTCTCATACTCATATGTACATTATCTTTTCAATCCATGATTTCTCATTTTGTTCACAAGTCCATCATTGAGTTTGCATATACTCATCCATTATCACATCATAATAATTCTACATTACTAAACAATGTACACATTTCATTTTATTCCACAAAGATAATTGCATCATGTCACACAACTACATTTCTTTTTGCCAAATCAACTCTTAATGTGCCAATTTACTTATTCTTTCAAGTAAGTATAGTTTCATACCAATAATCCATTTAGAACCATATGTCTTTATATGCTTTTTGACTCCAAACCATAGTTAAATTTATTCAAATAATACCCAAATCATTCTTATAAAATTCCTTACATTTTTATGAGAATTACCATATTTTTTTCACATTTTTTGGACATCTACAACTCCCAAAAAAAAATATTTTTTTATAAATGCCGAAGGTAAGAATCGAACCCAGGCACAACGGAAACAGAGCCAAGAGCACCCGCCGCATGGCCGAACTGTGCTAGCGATATGAAAGGGCGAATTTAGTATATATGCTTTCGGGTTGAAAGTTATATATATTTTTCAAATGGTAAAAAAAAATGTTGTGAACACAGGGTTCGAACCGCTCACCCCAGAGAAGCCAGCCGCACTCAGTGACCGCCTGAGCTACTAGCTCAGGTTGTCACAATACCCAATAAAACCCATATGTTTCATATTCGTACTGTTTTAAAAAGACAACTCGATGTTCAAATTAACTAGGTTCATATTGCCTTTGTAAAAACTACTGAAAAATTTCAGATTAAATCCTCTTCATATGGTTTTCATAACAGCAAGTAAAAAATAATTTTTGCACCAAAAACATAGTTTTTTTCCACACAAATTAATAAATTGTTCATTAAGACTACTATACTTTTTATTTTCGACATTGAATAATCAATTAGTCTTCTAATCCCTTTTTATTCACAATTTTTCTGATGATAATTCTCTGTTATTAATTCTTATTTAACAACACATATATTTTGGATTTATCCATACCCATATCAACATAAAGGTTTATTTAGCACATGAATAGGTAAACTCAAAACTACCAATTTTTGAGTGGTTCTTCTTTAATGATAACAAAATAATTTCATTAGTTCCTCTATGTCACAATGCATACCATTACTTATCAATTAACAGAATTACATCTCAATCATACAAAAATTCCTCTTTTCAAATCAAAGTGTACCCTTTAATCAATTTCATGTTTCAATAATACAATTAACAAGCGTTCTCATTCATGCATCATGCTAGCAATATTCTTTAAGGGATTTTAACCACCATTATTCATTCATGCTAATAATCATGGGGAATTCTACACACAATTTAATTTCATACTAGAATTACACACAAGTTAATCACAACATTTCAATCAATTCATACACTACTTTTCTTTTTTAATTAAAGTGTGTTCTTATTAGTATTCTTTTGCATGCATAGTTTGACAATTAAACCTAGCATGGATTTCTACATTAGAAATATGAAAGGTTACCCACCTTGTATGGAGAGAAAACACAAAAAGCAACCAAGTCCTTGTAAATGAAAGCACCTCCTCCTAGACAAAGCACGCACAAGCTCCACACCAAGCAAAACCGAATGCTTCTTCTCCTTCAATGATGCCGACCTCTCCTTCTCCAAGCAATCCCACACAACTCTCTATTTTTTATAACTCACACTAATATTAAAATAGGACTATAGTTTGGAAATATGAAATTGCATATGGAAATAGCCATGAGAGGGGGGGGGTATTTATACTAAAAGATAAGTGAAATGGAGGGCTAAGATTGCTTAGGTGGTTGTAGAATGGAGGGCCTAGATCAAAGTAGGAGTTATGAAAACTACCCACATTCACAAAACTACCTCCATGATCACCATGACAAAAATCAAATCTCCCTCCAAAAAGAATGCATCCCGGCCTCATCAAGAGTGTGCATAGCACGTGTACGTGTAGTGCATGTGCATGCAACTAGGCCAAATTTGTACCTTTTAATTTTGTACAAAAATAAAATAATGATAATTTAGTCTTCTACATGACAAGTTTTAATTAAAAATAGATTTATTCATGGGCTTTGTTTTTGGGCCAAAATAGTTTATTAAAATAAATAAAATAAAAATACATTTGGGCTTTAAGAAAAAGGGCCTTTTTAATTAAATCAAAATAAGGCTTTAAAGAAAGGCTTTTTGTACAAAATAATTGGAGAGCAAATATATATATATATTTATACACATCATAATAAAAATAATTCAACCCAAATATTGCACGTGCACACTACGTGCAAAATAAAATAATTTTCCATTAATTGAAAAATCAGGGTATTACAGCACTCCCTCCTTAGAATAGTTCCGTCCCCGGAACTACAATCAAGAGCGAGAAAACAAACAAAATACAACACACATAACAAGAACAAAAGATACAAAAATACAATCAAGCAAAAAGCTCAGGATAGTCCTTCAACATCCTCTCCTCAGATTCCCAAGTAGCCTCTTCAACCAAGTGGTTTCTCCACACTACCTTGACCATCGGTATCGTCTTATTCCTCAAGACTTTCTCTCGACGATCAACAATCTCAACAGGAGACTCGATGTAATTCAGGTCTAACTGCAAACCTTCCGGCACTTCAGGCAAATGATGACTCGGGTCTGGAATATAACCTCTCAGCATAGACACATGAAAGACATTGTGCACCTGAGACAACTCTTCCAGTAATTCAAGCTGGTAAGCAGTTTTCCCGATCCTTTTCAATATCTTATACGGGCCTATAAACCTCGGGGCTAACTTCCCGCCTTTGCCAAATCGAACCACACCTTTACTGGGTGATACCTTCAGAAAGACGAAGTCACCAACCTCAAACTCAAGGTCCCTTCTCCAGTTGTCTGCATAGCTTTTCTGCCTGCTCTGAGCTTCCACCAACCTTTTCCTGATCAGATCAATCTTCTCAGAAGTTTTCTGTACAAGCTCAGGACCAAACAACTGACGCTCCCCTACTTCATACCAACAAACAGGAGTCCTGCACTTCCTGCCATACAGAGCTTCATACGGCGCCATCCCGATGCTAGCCTGAAAACTGTTGTTGTAGGCAAACTCCACCAAAGGTAAATGCCTTTCCCAACTGCCTCCAAAGTCTAGTATACAATACCGGAGCATATCCTCAAGAATACGATTGACTCTCTCGGTCTGCCTATCGGTTTGCGGATGAAAAGCAGTGCTGAAATCTGTCTTGGTACCCAAAGCTGTCTGAAGACTCCTCCAGAAATGCGAAGTAAACCGCGCATCTCGATCAGACACAATGGTTGACGGAACGCCATGAAGTCTGACAATCTCACCAACATACATCTCAGCTAACTTGTCCATCGAAGCAGTGAGTTTCATCGCCAAAAAGTGAGCGGACTTGGTTAGTCGATCGACTATAACCCAAATTGCATCATTGCCTTTAGAACTCTTAGGCAATCCCGTGATGAAATCCATACTGATGTTATCCCACTTCCACTCCGGAATAGGTAACGGCTGTAATAGACCTCCGGGTCTCTGATTTTTGACTTTGACTTGCTGACAAACCTCACACTTCGCGACAAATTCAGCCACATCCCGCTTCAAACCTGACCACCAGAAATGCTGTTTAATGTCCTTGTACATCTTAGTACTCCCAGGATGTACAGACAGAAGAGTAGCATGCGCCTCCTGAAGAATACTCTCTTTCAGGTCCGCCTGATTTGGAACACATAGCCTATCTCCGAACCACAGCACTCCATCCCTGATTTGAAAACCGGGCAACCTGCCAGCACTGACCTGCTCCTTCATCTCCAAGATATCAGCATCAACCTCCTGACTTGCAATGATCCTTGCATTCAAAGTAGGCTGAAGCCTCAATTGAGCGAAAGATGCTCCCAATCCTTGCAAGACAACCTCAATACCTGCTCGATCCAACTCCTCAATCAGCTGCCTCTGAGTTGTAATCAAACTGGCCAAACTGCTCTTGCGACTAAGTGCATCAGCAACAACATTAGCCTTTCCAGGATGATACTTGATCTCAGGTCGCATGTCCTCGAGCACTTCCAACCATCTCCGCTGCCTCAGATTGAGATCCCTCTGCTGATATATATACTTCAAGCTCTTGTGGTCCGTGTACATGTTCAACTTCTCACCGTACACGTAGTGCCTCCATTGCTTCAGAGCAAAGATAATCGCAGCCAACTCCAGATCATGAGTCGGGTAATTCTTCTCATGTGGTCGTAGTTGCCTAGACCCAAAAGCGATTACTCTTCCTTCTTGCATTAAGACACAACCAAGCCCCCGATGCGAAGCATCGCTATAAACATCATACTCAACACCTGCTCTAGGCAAAGCCAAAATAGGTGCAGTAGTCAGTCTATCTTTCAACTCCTGAAAGCTCGCCTCACATTGCTCAGTCCACTTGAAGCTCACATTCTTCTTGGTCAGTCCAGTAAGCGGTACAGCTATCTGAGCATAACCTTGAATGAATCTCCGGTAGTATCCAGTCATCCCAAGAAAACTTCTGACTTCCTTCACTGTAGTAGGCCTTGCCCAATCTCTCACTGCCTCTATCTTCTGAGGGTCAGTTGTCACTCCCTCCTTAGAAAGGATGTGACCTAGGAATGCCACTTCAGATTTCCAGAAATCACACTTGGATAACTTGGCATACAACTCCTGCTCTTCCAACTTCTGCAAAACTGCTGCCAGATGCTCGGTGTGCTCCTCCTCTGTCTTGGAGTACACGAGGATATCGTCGATAAACACCACGATGAAAGAATCAATAAACGGCCTCAGAACTCTGTTCATCAAGTCCATGAAGATTGCGGGTGCATTCGTCACTCCGAATGGCATAACTAAGAATTCGTAATGCCCATGCCGAGTTCTAAATGCAGTTTTGTGCACATCTTCAGCTTTCACTCGAACTTGGTGATATCCTGATCGAAGATCTATTTTGGAGAATACAGCTGCTCCTTGTAGACGATCGAACAAGTCATCAATTCGAGGAATCAGATACTTATTCTGAACAGTGACCTTATTCAGCTCCCGGTAATCGATACACATTCTCATCGATCCATCCTTCTTCTTTACCAAAAGCACTGGTGCTCCCCAAGGTGACGCACTAGGTTGAATAAAGCCTTTCCCCAACAGTTCCTCAATCTGCCGTTTCACCTCATCCTGTTCCACTGGAGCCATCCTATAAGGTGCCTTAGAAATGGGTGCACTTCCCGGTTGAACAGTGATGCTGAACTCTACATCACGATGCGGAGGTAACCCAGGAAAATCTTCCAAGAACACAGTCGGATAGTCCCGAACCACAGGAATCCCTTGCACTTCCACATGAGTCTCCTCCTTGCGGATAGTTGCCACCAGCTTAGAACACTTCTTCTTCTCTTGGAACGTGACTTTAGGTCCACCTGGAGCCTTCACTGTTACCGTCTTGGTCTTACACTCGATGCTTGCACTGTACACCGACATCCAATCAATGCCAATGATAACATCGACTCCCAAGATAGTCAGCTCGATCAGATCAATGCCAAAGATTCGATCTCCAATCACAATCTCGTAATCAGTATAATACCGATCAGTGGTTAAAGTTTCCCCTGATGGAGTAGCTACTGCTAAGATTTTGCCTGGAAAAATCTTCGGCTCAACTCCCAACACTTTAGCAAATTTAGGAGACACAAAAGTATGAGAGGATCCAGTATCGAACAATACCACAGCTTTCATTCCATTAAGATAGAGTTTGCCTGTTACATAATACACACCATTACATAACAGTCTCACTAAATAAAGGGAAAAGAAATGACAAAGACTCTAAACACCAGCCCTCGTACCAGAGATGACCTGATCTGCCTCCTCAGCATCAGCTTCTGTCAAGGCAAATACTCGCCCTGATTGGTACGGCCTCTTCCCAGCCTGCTGCGTTGGTGCGCTGCTATTACCATTCCGTAGTTTGGGACATTGAGATCGGTAATGCCCCGCTTCACCACAGTTAAAGCAAGTCACCGCAGGAGGTCTCACCACATTGTTCCCTGGTCCTCCAGCTACACTAACAGCGTTCGCCCCTGTCGGTTTGAACCTTTGTGCAGATGGTTGCCCCTTGAAACTCCCAGAATGTGCAGGCCTCTTTCCAGACTGCCAGTTGTTCCTCCGGTTCTGAACAACTTGGAACTGCTCCATATCCACCTCCGTCGCTGCCGCCCTCTTGACCAGCTTGTCAAATCGCCTGATACCAAGAGGTATCATACGAGACCTCAAGCTCGGCCTCAGACCATGCTCGAACTTGCGAGCCTTCTTAGCTTCGTCCATCACCAGCTCTGGAGCATACCTGGAGAGCTGAGTGAACTTGGTCTCATATGCTCTCACCGACATGCTGCCTTGCTGAAGCGACAGGAACTCCATCGCCTTCTTCTCCTGGACGTCGGAGGGGAAATAGTGACTGCGGAATTCTTCCAGAAATTCCTCCCAGCCAAGCAACAAGCCTCCCATGGTCCTCTTCATGGATTGCCACCAAACTGCCGCATCCTTCTCCAGCTGCAAAGTCGCCAACTTGACCTTGCTACCCTCAGGGGTCTCCAACACCTCAAAGATCGTCTCCACTTGCCGTATCCAGTTGTCAGCCGCATCTGGGTCTGACTTTCCCTCGAATACAGGTGGTTTCATTCTTTTGAACGATTCCACCAGCTTAATCGCCTCGGGCACTGGATTCGCCGGCCTTCGACCTTGGTTCTGAGCCACTGCATTAAGTGTCTGGTAGACCCTTGCAAGTTCAGTCTCCAGATCCAACCCTTTCCCATTCCTAGCTCCTCTTCTCGACATGTTCTGATGCAAAAGATCCGTCAAATTCGAAGTATAAGACAAGAATTTAGACCAACTTGCATTTCATTGAATTCCAAAGTTTATACATTCGAATTAAAACAGTTTTGACATCAGAATGGAAAAATAACAGAAGCTAAGACAGTCTAACTCCTACGGGTCCTCTTCGCTGCTCGAAGTTCTTCCCGTAGTTCATCCACTTCATCCTTCAGAACATCAGTTAGGTTCTTTTTCTTCTCAAGCTCCCAAATCCGATGACTAAGAACAGAGTAGTCGGCCTTCCGTTTCTCCAGCTGAGCCTCCAACAATCCAACTCTCTCTTTCAGGGTTTCCACTGACTAAGAACAGAGTAGTCGGCCTTCCGTTTCTCCAGCTGCGCCTCCAACAATCCAACTCTCTCTTTCAGGGTTTCCACTTGCCTTTGAAGAGAAGTCACAAGACTAATTGGAATTGGTACTTCTTCTTCGTCAGAAGAAGAGTCATCAGATGAATCCGGAGGTGGGGTGATCTCTCGGGATTCAGGCCATTCTTCACCGTCAGAATCAGCTTGCCCAGGGTAGTACTCGTCCTCAGAATCAGCCTGTCCAGGATGGTACTCTTCCTCAATGATATGCCAGTCGTCGCCTCCAGCAGGGTCGAAGTGATCAGCCATCTTAGAAATAGAGAGGAGGAAGCATAAATCTTAGAGCAACACAAATGTAAGTCACTTACATTTAAATCTCTAGACTCAAACACACACACTCTAATGTCCACATCTAGGGTGTCGTTCCCTATAAATTTGTACAAGTGCGGAAAGTGTAGAAAGCGTGGCTCTGATACCACTCTGTAACGCCCCGAATCCCAAATACACTGAATTCGAGATGTTCTACAGGATCTTTTCACTTTCTTTAGTACAATTTTACAGGAAAATTAAAACTTTTCATCATACATCAGAGATTACATCAAAATTACACTTTTCTTTTGCACAGCGGAAGTAAAATTTACAACAATTGAATAAAAGTACAACAACATGATATAATCTTTAAGCGTCCATTCTTCTTTAATCTTTAACAAGTCATTTACCTGCATATAAGACTGTGGGTACGTCAGTTTATTCAACCGACGAACATTATACACGGCCATCCTCTCTATGCCGGAAATAGTATAACTTAACTTTCCATATTTAACAAACGCAAACTTGTCACAATTCAAACTAAAGGGACTACCCTATTGATATCGTGTTGTGATTGTGCACTTAATCTTTAATGCATTTATTTATGTTACATGACACTAATGCGCACTTGTTCGGATTCTATGCATCCCATACTACATAGGTCCGAGGGCAAGCCCTTATTCGTTCTTCATCTTTCTAGGGTTCAATCCCCCGTTATGACTTAGTCTACTACTGTAATTACGGTAGTGTCTTAGATGTCCTATGATCTACGAGCCCATGTCCAGGCAGCCTGGAGGAGAATCCCACGCACTGACACGACGCATCGAGCAGGTAACCTATGGACAATTCAGCCTCCGCCATGGAACAATGGCACCACCCATAGCCACTCGAACATCCCACGAACGTCGCCACCGGGACGGTACTCTGGAGCAGTATCCACGCCATGTCACGACGCATCGTGAAGGACCTGTGAATACCCTCTCGCCGCAAATCTGTTGGTCCCCATACCCGTGTTTTTCTTCTACTTTCATCACATCTTCACTATGTACTAATCCTTAGTTTTATTAAAAATCATGAACAAAAATAATCTCTAGAGTTAGCCTCTCCATCAACCGGACTTATTTGTTTATTACAACTTGACCAACCTTGGTCTAATTTCATTTCAATTCATTTCATTTCTCAATGCCGGGGAAACTTAGCTACTCTATTTCAATTTTCATTTCACAATCTTCAACTTATAAAATTTCCATATCGAGTTCTCACACTCATATGTACATTATCTTTTCAATCAATGATTTCTCATTTTGTTCACAAGTCCATCATTGAGTTTGCATATACTCATCCATTATCACATCATAATAATTCTACATTACTAAACAATGTACACATTTCATTTTATTCCACAAAGATAATTGCATCATGTCACACAACTACATTTCTTTTTGCCAAATCAACTCTTAATGTGCCAATTTACTTATTCTTTCAAGTATAGTTTCATACCAATAATCCATTTAGAACCATATGTCTTTATATGCTTTTTGACTCCAAACCATAGTTAAATTTATTCAAATAATACCCAAATCATTCTTATAAAATTCCTTACATTTTTATGAGAATTACCATATTTTTTTCACATTTTTTGGACATCTAAAACTCCCAAAAAAAATATTTTTTTTATAAATGCCGAAAGTAAGAATCGAACCCAGGCACAACGGAAACAGAGCCAAAAGCACCCGCCGCATGGCCGAACTGTGCTAGCGATATGAAAGGGCGAATTTAGTATATATGCTTTCGGGTTGAAAGTTATATATATTTTTCAAATGGTAAAAAAAAATGTTGTGAACACAGTGTTCGAACCGCTCACCCCAGAGAAGCCAGCCGCACTCAGTGACCGCCTGAGCTACTAGCTCAGGTTGTCACAATACCCAATAAAACCCATATGTTTCATATTCGTACTGTTTTAAAAAGACAACTCGATGTTCAAATTAACTAGGTTCATATTGCCTTTGTAAAAACTACTGAAAATTTTCAGATTAAATCCTCTTCATATGGTTTTCATAACAGCAAGTAAAAAATAATTTTTGCACCAAAAACATAGTTTTTTTCCACACAAATTAATAAATTGTTCATTAAGACTACTATACTTTTTATTTTCGACATTGAATAATCAATTAGTCTTCTAATCCCTTTTTATTCACAATTTTTCTGATGATAATTCACTGTTATTAATTCTTATTTAACAACACATATATTTTGGATTTATCCATACCCATATCAACATAAAGGTTTATTTAGCACATGAATAGGTAAACTCAAAACTACCAATTTTTGAGTGGTTCTTCTTTAATGATAACAAAATAATTTCATTAGTTCCTCTATGTCACAATGCATACCATTACTTATCAATTAACAGAATTACATCTCAATCATACAAAAATTCCTCTTTTCAAATCAAAGTGTACCCTTTAATCAATTTCATGTTTCAATAATACAATTAACAAGCGTTCTCATTCATGCATCATGCTAGCAATATTCTTTAAGGGATTTTAACCACCATTATTCATTCATGCTAATAATCATGGGGAATTCTACACACAATTTAATTTCATACTAGAATTACACACAAGTTAATCACAACATTTCAATCAATTCATACACTACTTTTCTTTTTTAATTAAAGTGTGTTCTTATTAGTATTCTTTTGCATGCATAGTTTGACAATTAAACCTAGCATGGATTTCTACATTAGAAATATGAAAGGTTACCCACCTTGTATGGAGAGAAAACACAAAAAGCAACCAAGTCCTTGTAAATGAAAGCACCTCCTCCTAGACAAAGCGCGCACAAGCTCCACACCAAGCAAAACCGAATGCTTCTTCTCCTTCAATGATGCCGGCCTCTCCTTCTCCAAGCAATCCCACACAACTCTCTATTTTTTATAACTCACACTAATATTAAAATAGGACTATAGTTTGGAAATATGAAATTGCATATGGAAATAGCCATGAGAGGGGGGGTATTTATACTAAAAGATAAGTGAAATGGAGGGCTAAGATTGCTTAGGTGGTTGTAGAATGGAGGGCCTAGATCAAAGTAGGAGTTATGAAAACTACCCACATTCACAAAACTACCTCCATGATCACCATGACAAAAATCAAATCTCCCTCCAAAAAGAATGCATCCCGGCCTCATCAAGAGTGTGCATAGCACGTGTACGTGTAGTGCACGTGCATGCAACTAGGCCAAATTTGTACCTTTTAATTTTGTACAAAAATAAAATAATGATAATTTAGTCTTCTACATGACAAGTTTTAATTAAAAATAGATTTATTCATGGGCTTTGTTTTTGGGCCAAAATAGTTTATTAAAATAAATAAAATAAAAATACATTTGGGCTTTAAGAAAAAGGGCCTTTTTAATTAAATCAAAATAAGGCTTTAAAGAAAGACTTTTTGTACAAAATAATTGGAGAGCAAATATATATATATATTTATACACATCATAATAAAAATAATTCAACCCAAATATTGCACGTGCACACTACGTGCAAAATAAAATAATTTTTCATTAATTGAAAAATCAGGGTATTACACGCCGACCCCCCGAGGAAGATGTCGAGACACCCAGCATCGTCCGGTAACGGTGTATCTCCATCTCCTTCTCCACTATCACATCACGAAGTAGCTTCTCAGAGGAGGGCCTCTGCACCGAGGAACTCGACATAGTATATCCGAGTCTGACACCCACGAGTTTCCGATCCACCATCGCCCTCCTCAGCCGACTTGCCTCCTCACTTAGGGCTTCAGACTTGTTCCTATAATAATTGAAGGCCGCATCAGTGTCACGGGCCCCCTTACGGTACCGAACCAAAGCAGCCTCCAAGGCCTCAACCTTGCTCCGGAGCCATGCCACGTCGGAACGATGTGGGTCCGCCTCGGGAGGGGGAGCCATAACCTACAAGAAAACCAGCCCACTCAAAACACATAAGCAAGGAGGTTCGGAAATATCCGAGGTCAAAACGCTTGGCCAGTCAAAAATCCTCTTTTTATAAATTGAGTTGCTTCTTACAAAAAATGCGGTGGCCAGTCCGCGGAAGGCAAATACAATCGAGAGATGGAAAAAGAAAGACAAAAACTATACAACTTGTTTTCCCACCTCAGCGTCAGCAGCCAGATTCACAGCAAGGTCGGCAGACGGGTCAACAGCGGGCCCTTCTTCGCCAGGGGTCTTCGGTGTCCCCTCGACCTCCATGTCATATTCAAAGTTGGACAGGTCAATGGTCGGGTAGAAGTGCCTCACATGACTAAGGGCCTTCGCATAACACTCGTCCTGGGCCTTGATCACCATCATCTGACCCGCATTCGTCAACTCCTCCTTCTCCTTGGCGAACTTCTTCTTCAAGGAGACCACCTTCTTCCCCCACTCCGCATTCTTGGCTTCGAGCTTGAGCTTCATCTTCTGCTCCCTCTGGTGCGAGCCCTCGAGCTCGATCCGCATCTCCTTCATCTCCCACTCGCTCTTATCCGCCCGAACTCGCTCTTGTGCCAGGGACGGTTCGTAGAGGTTCTTTACATTAGCCCCCTGTACGCAAGCCTGCGACCAACAAGCGCAGATAAGAAAAAGACTTCCGCAGAAAAATTAACAAGGGGGATAGGGCCGACGAGCTTACTAGCACGGTGGCCTGCGCCAGGCGCGTAAACGCCACCTCCACGGGCTCGCTCTCCATCACCTCGCGGTCGCGAGGGGTTGCCAACTTCTCCACCACCTCAACGGCCTGGGCCTCCTCGGTCAGACAGTCCCCCATCCGAACCGACCAGTCTGGTGCCCACCGTTGCCGCAACATCTCCACCACCGGGTCCTCTTCCTCGACCTCGACCAAGGGACCTTTCCCCTTGTCAAGATCGGATGCCCTCGCTTGGCCCTAGCCCCTCGAAGTAGCCACCCCCTTGCTCGTCTCCGAGCGAATCCTCTTGGTCCTCGGCTCGAGCTGGGCCTCCGAGATGGCTAGGGACGACTCCCTCGGCCTCTTCGTTGCCTCCCCCTTCTTCTCGGCCTTCTCCTTCTTCAGGGCGAGCCTCTTTGCCTTGATCGATGCTTCATCCATACCTGCAGAAAAATTCATTAAGAGCAATGAGCGAGAAAGTATGAAAAGATCAAAAGAAAAGAAACAACTACATACACAGAACAGCTGAGCTCAGTCCAACGCTCGCCAGGTGGGCCTCCGTCACCTTCGTCTAATTGATACTATGTGACAGACGGAGGCGCTCAACAAACCCCCACTCCTCAGTCGTCAGGTCCCTCGGCCTCGGCGTTTTGTAGCTCGGCTTAGAGTGGTTCCATCGAGTAGGGATGTCCCAAGGTTCCTCACTCCGGATCACCAGATATTTCTTCTTCCAATCCTTGATTGAGTCTGGGTGACCGTGGACGACCTTCCCCTTACTCCGAGGTGAGATGTCGTAAACACCCTCAGCCGACGAGCTGATCATCAACATCGCGCGGAACACGTTCAGCCGTAGGGGCACCTTTCGCTCCTCGCACAGCAACACAAAGCAGATAATCTGCTTCCAAGAGTTCGGCCCATACTGCATCTGCGCCAAGGAGGCCCAGTTCAGCACGTCCCGAACAAACGGGTGGACTGGCAGCCTCAGTCCGGAGATGAAGGAGTCCACTGGGAAGACGCAATACCAAGCAGAAAGGGGGTCGGTTGGGCGCAGAGTAGAGCTCGGCAACATCAATTCGTAGCCGGGCCCTAGGGCCCTATGTGGTACGCCAGCTGCAAAACCTCCAAGTCCCCGCCCTCCAAGACGGTCGGAATCGCGTCCATCATCACCCTCTTCCGACTCGGCGAAGACGGCTGGACACCAAAGAGCTCCTTGTCAGAGAGGTCGTCGGGATACTGACGGAAAGGCTTCGGCTGTACGGGCGAACCTGTCATCAAATTGCGGTAAACAGGCGCCTGGCTCGAACCCCCAGTCCTCGACCCTGCCTTCCTCGGAGCCCTCTTCCTCTTCTTGGTTCGCTCCGGCGAGGGGGTAGATAATGGCCCCAGACCAGTCGGCATGGAACTCGAACCCGTACCCTGAACTGTGGATCTCCTTACTGTGTCGCCCTCGCCTCCCTCCTCCTCGGAAGTCAACTCCGGAACACGGACATCGTCCGAACCATCACTTGCTTCCTCCGACTCGCTACTCTCCACCACGAAGGGATTTCGGGAGCGTAACGGCCTCACATTGTGTACCACCTCCTCCTCACCTACTGGTTCCTCCCACGAAACCGAATCGGAAGGCTCCGCAGCGTGTACTGACTCCTCCTCAAGCACGGGCACCTCCCACGACGTCGATTTGGAGGCGGGTTTCACTTTTCCCCTAGACGTCGACGCTGACGAGCCAGACTGAGCCCTATCCATCTGTGCCTAAACTAAACAGACTTACCAACTAACCTGGGGTCGCTTCGGAAGAACGAGCCTGCTGCAGCAAACTGAGGGGACGAGCGCTGAAGAGTTGGAAGATTTTTTGAAAAGTAAGAAGCGAGAAAGAAGTGGGCGATAGTGGGAGAGGGGGGAACATTTATAGAGGACAAAAATGACTCCTCGATTTCCGCAATCACCGTTCACCGATTGACGTGTAACTGTCGCCTGGAAAATCGCGTCACGTCCTCGAAACGTGGGCTGCTGACGTCATCCAGTGCCAGGCTGGCAGCCAGACACAGGGGTCGGTTCGGATGAAGTGCTTGGCGGAAAAATTTCTTTTTAAAGATTTAAGGCTACAGGGCTCGATCGGCTCCCTCTCACCCGCTAACAACTTGGGGCTTACAGCCTCGGCAGCCGAAACCCCAAATTGTTCCCGGGTGGCAGAAAAGCCACCATCGCCTGCGCCCCGGGCTCCAGGGCTCGGTCGGCTCCCCTCTCACCCGTGAGCAGCTCGGGGCTTACGGCCTCGTCAGCCAAAACCCCGAATTGTTCGAGGGTGGGAGGAAAGCCACCATCGCCTAGAACCCTAACAGAAAGCGGATCGACCCGCATATCCGAGGCTCTTCAGCCTCAGGTCCAGAATACGGTGGGTACCCCTCCCGTCCTGATCTCTCTCGGGCCAAACAACCGTGTGAGGGCCGTCTGACCCGAAAAAGGATCCGGACGGCAGAGTCACCACCAATCCGAGGCTCCTTATTCCCCGGCCCGGATTTCGGTCGTTATCCCTCTCGCCCTGATCTCTCCTAGGTCTGACTACCGTATCGGGGCCATCAGATCCAAGAGAAGATCCGGGCGACAGAGTAACCACCTCTCCGACACTCAGGTACAAAATTTTGCAAGAAAGAGACGTCCGCCGAAGCAGACACCTCTGGTGGCCAATGGACCACCCTTGCTGTGATCAAATCTGCAGGGGGGAGTTAGGTATTTATAACCTCCACCATAGACCTGCCACTATGGCGTTGGGAAAGCCAAACGACGGAAGCCCATGCGCCATGCATTTATTAGGCGGCGCAATTAAGGCCCCTAGGAAGTTGGAACATCACACAGATCCCGGAGCGCCTTCAATGCTCTGCAAAAACAGCGGGCTACCCCCGCTCAAACGTTCTAAGGCACAACGGTTCGACATCACCCTTGCCGACCCGTAATCCCTCGACAGCTCGAGGTTCGGTCTGGCACCAGGGTAACCTTCTCAGGAAAACACAACGGCTTGCCATCACCCTTACCGACCCGTAATCCCTCGCCAGCACGAGGTTCGGTCTGGCACCAGGGTAATCTTCTCAGGAAGACGCAACGGCTCGCCATCGCCCTTGCCGACCCGTAATCCCTCGACAGCTTGGGGTTCGGTCTGGCACCAGGGCAACCTTCTCAGGAAGACACAACGGCTCGCCATCACCCTTACCGACCCGTAATCCCTCGCCAGCACGAGGTTCGGTCTGGCACCAGGGTAATCTTCTCAGGAAGACGCAACGGCTCGCCATCGCCCTTGCCGACCCGTAATCCCTCGACAGCTCGGGGTTAGGTCTGGCACCAGGGTAACCTTCTCAGGAAAACACCACGGTTTGCCATCACCCTTACCGACCCGTAATCCCTCGCCAGCACGAGGTTCGGTCTGGCACCAGGGTAATCTTCTCAGGAAGACGCAACGGCTCGCCATCGCCCTTGCCGACCCGTAATCCCTCGACAGCTCGGGGTTCGGTCTGGCACTAGGGTAATCTTCTCAGGAAGACACAACGGCTCGCCATCGCTCTTGCCGACCCGTAATCCCTCGCCAGCTCGAGGTCCGGTCTGGCACCAGGGTAATCTTCTCAGGAAGACGCAACGGCTTGCCATCGCCCTTGTCGACCCGTAATCCCTCGCCAGCCCGAGGTTCGGTCTAGCACCAGGGTAACCTTCTCAGGAAGGCTCAGCGATTCGCCATCTCATTTCCACGACCGTAAACACTCCTCCACGGCTAACTCCCGTTCCCCCGCAGGAGTGGGGGGCTTGTGTGGTAGGGTAAAAATGACCTGGGGCCCAACCTGGGCCCGGGGCTGCTCTCCCCCAAATACAAGAAAAACAACAATCCGGCTCGGCTTCGGACCACTACAGGGTCGGCACCGAGCCTCAAGTTCACCCCCACAGAACTGGTCTCCTCGTATCCGACGAGCCTCAATGGTCCTCGGCCTCCGATCCGTGACAGCCCCACGGGCCGTCCCCCCATCCTGGCGAGGCATAAGGATGACCTGGCACGGCCTAGGCCCTCCGATTCTCCCAAAGGCACAGGAGACCCATGATCAGCCATGTCAGCTCCATATACCACTTAGGGCGTTGCCACGTCAGTCCTATACCACTCTGGGCACTGCCACGTCCGCCCTAAACCCCTTGGGCCTCTTGCCATGTCAGGCCCATGGGCTTTCGGGTCCAGACCTGGCCCCCAAGCGGATCCATACCCGGTTGGGATTTCCTATAAATACAAGACCCTCACCCACCTTTTCAGGTAACCAATCTTTTGCCACCTAAATTCACCTAGTTATTGCTGCTCTCTCACAGAGACTGACTAGATCGTCGGAGGGTCCGCCACCGGGATAAACCCCGGTGTTTCAGGACCGTCTGCAAGTATACAAGACCTCGGATCCGAACCCTCTGATCCGAGCCCAGACATTCACCTCATTCCGAGCCCGTCGCAGGTACCGCCCGGTCAGCCGAGGGTCGTCTGACAAGCAGCTTTCTCCTTCAATGCAAATCGAGTCCGAACTCACACCTGGTGCATCCACACGTCTCCCAGAAACAAACCGCATCATATATATATATATATATATATATATATATATATATATATATATATATATTTGTGGGGTGGGGGGTTGTTTGTTTTTGTTTTCTTTGTTATTGATCCCTCCCGTTGATTGATCTTAATTTTTTTTTGTTTTCTCTCAAACTCAGTTTTACAAAATAAAGAAGAAATTTTTTAAAAAAAAATATAAATAAAGAAAGCTGCAATGACTTTATATTGGAGCCAAATGTAGCCCCAAATATGAAAGCCTAAATTGATAGAAAAAACAGAGGGCTTTTTCATTGACTAAATTTTATTTGATTAGAAATAGGGATTGATGGAGAAGAAACGTGAGAGAAAAATTAGGGAGGAAATATTTTAAATGACGAACATGCCTATGTTTTTGCTTAACAAATTTTATCATCTATGAAAAGACATATTACAAATCCTACGGTTTGGAGTAAATATAGGATAGTTATAGAAAATATTTAGAAGTTATGTTAGTCGGAGGTTTGCATATGAAAAAATTTCAAATACATGTGTTTCAAGTAAACTTGTTGTTGTAATGTTTAATAATTATTAAATTTATAAATATAAAATTATAATTTTATCGGCCTATTCTGAGGGAAATTGTTGCGTCCGCCACAAAGTATAGATGTTCTAAATCGATTATAAAACACCAATTTTTTATCGTTACTGATAACGGTTTGAATTTTTATTTTGAGTAATCAAGATGTGAGTTTTTAAATGTCTCCTATTCTCTTATAAAAGTAGCAGAAGATTAGGACTATTGATACAGAATATTCTGTGATTCCATCTCCAATGGATAGCCATCCATATTTTGAACATTTAAGATCAAGCCAATAATGAGAGGACTGGAGAGAGCCATCTCATTCACAAATCATAATCAACTGGGTTTTTTCGTCGATTAATTATTTGGGCTCCATGCCTGCATTTGTGAGTCAATGCGCGCATTGTCTCTGACCCTTTCTCCTCATTAATCCACAACCGAATTATCAATAATTTGTCTTATGTATTCTACAAAAGAAAATTACATTCAAACAAATTATCTTCAATTAGAAGTTAAATGAAGAGGCATATTACTTGCTTCACAGATTAAGTTAAGGGGTTGAACGAATTTAATCTCTGGGTTGAAGGGGATTCACTTGCACCTAGCAATCCTGCAGGTTGCAGAAGTGGAGGGAGAATCAAGCTTAATGACTGATACGAGGCATGCATTTGTGCTGTCAATTTCGGTAGATACAAATCAGTCATAGCCGTAATGAGGGGGAACAAACTTGCTCATAGGACCGCGAACCGATGTAGACAAATAGGTTGAAAATGTAGTTTTGAACAGGATCTCCTTCCTGATCTATTATCTAGCTACAACCATGAGAGAACATATTTAAAATGCATGACTTGTTGTAGATTGTATTCTGGTTTTGCTTGTTAAAGAAAAATCCACAACAAAGAAATTAAGCACGTACTTGAAAACTTACAGACTTTGCACAATTAATTACTGTTATGTGCACTCGCTTCGCACACAACTTTTACTCCTCAAACTTGGAGAACAAAGCCTCAAACTTAATTAGAGAACAAATTAAGTACAGACACCAAGTGGCACACTTAAAATTACTAGAGCAATTCGTTCAATTGCTGCTGGCAATAGAAGCTATGTTGCCCAAAAAATTGAGAGAAGAACCTATCATATGTAAACTATGATCAGTATTTTTGTTCTTCTTTCTCTCTCCTTCGCTGCTCTTGTCTTTTGCTTGCCCACCACCATCACCAGCAGCAGCAGGTGGTGATATTGGTTCCCTACTAATAATTCTATGAGCCACCCTGTAACAGAAAACTGGCCCACTCACATCAATCAGACACTCCAAGTGTGACACAAATTCGCACTCGTTGCACCGGTAGTGGCACTCGTTGCAAGGCGAGCCACACCTATTGCAGTTAGCCGAGGTGGGCCCCACACGCAAACGCATCTCATGACCAGGGTGAGCCCTATCTGTGAACATCTGCGGGAGGTGGGCGCATATTGGGTGCACGTCGATATTGCACGGGACACATCTGTACCACATGCCGTGCACGTACTCCTTGCACAAGTCGCAGAAAATGCGGGTTTTGATTTTGGAGAGGCTGCTGTCATTGAGGAGGTGGAGAGGGTGTTCAGGGTGGAGGAAGAAGGGGAAGGCTTGTTCATCTGAGATGGAAGCACAGGTGGCGTGGAGGATGAATGTGCACGTGGGGTTTTGGCATTTGTATGCTGGGCCGGTGCCCGGGGTCTTGCAGCCGCAACATATGAATTCGTCAGGGCCGGTGTTGGTTGGTTCCAGGTTATGGTTGGGGTAAGGGTGGGTGAAGTGATTGATTATTGGGGTCGACGATGATGATGCCATTTTTCTCACTCTCACTCTGATAATAAATTAGTGTCAGCTCTCTATCACCCTTATCAGGCGTTTGGCTATATTTAAAAGATAAGGGGGGTCCAAGTCTCGAAGACCAAGTCTTTCCTATCTTAAATTGCTTACTTTATATATATATAGACCAAGTCTTTCCTATTGCTTAGTCCCCAAGTCTTGAAGACCAAGTCTTTCCTATTGCTTTTCCAGATAGGAAATTATAATATATATATATATATATATTCCAGATAGGAAAGACCAATTCCAGATAGGAAATTAACATATATCATTCCAGATAGGATATATTCCAGATAGGAAAGACCAATTCCAGATAGGAAATTAACATATATCATTCCAGATAGGAAAGACCAATTCCAGATAGGAAATTAATATATATATATATATATATATATATATATATATATAGGCTTTCTTCCATTGCAAACACTACTGTAGCGTTTGCAAATGTGCACACCACTTAACCCGTCATTGACGATAACGGGTTAGGCCAAGACACATAACTCGTTATTGGCCTTAACCCGTCATCGTCAATGACGAGTTAAGTGGTGTGCATGCATTTGCACAATATTTACGTTTTCAATGGAAGATAGCATATATATATATATATATATATATAGTCCCCTTCGGTTGCACACTACTTTTGGTGAGCACTCCGTGAGCACTCATGAAATAAAGACCCTATGAAAAATCCGAACCGCTCATATTGGTCTATATGCCTAAGATAGCCTAACAATAAAAAATCAAGTAATTTGAAGTTCATTTGCCCATCCATCATGCTGTTCGAATTTTCAGCCATACAATTTTGTGATGATGTAAATCATGGACAAATGAATTTCAAATTAGTTGATTTTTTATTGTTAGGCTATCTAAGGTATATAGAACAATATGAGCGGTTCAGATTTGTCATAGGTGCTCTATTTCGTGAGTGCTCACGGAGTGCTCACCAAAGTAGTGTGCAACCGAAGATTTCTCTCTCTCTCTCTCTCTCTCTCTCTCTCTCTCTCTCTCTCTCTCTCTCTCTATATATATATATATATATATATATATATATATATATATATATAATGAGTATGTCTATTAAGAGCTCAGAAGCTGAATGCCTTATCGGGAGCTGGGAAGCTCAGCCGTCTGATCGAACTTGAGAACGATCGGACGGCTGAGATCGTCTCCGCCTTTTCTTCAGATTAATAGAGGGGTAAAAGGGGTATACTCATTCGACTGAGTATACCCCTGATCTCTAATCTTCCTTATTGATTAAGCCTTCCTCTCTTCTCTCCCGCTCTCTCTCGTTCCAAACCCTAATCGCCCTCTCCCGCTCTCGATTCCCGCTCTCGAAGTTCAAAGACGATCTCTTTGGATTCCTCTCTTCTCTTCTCACCCTATCTGAAGAGATCGACACCTTCGAAACCCTAATCGAAGATCTCTTCGAAACCCTAATCGATAAGGAAGTGAAGTCGAGAACGCTCTTCTCTCCCGCTCTCTTTCTTCCTCACCTGTGTAAATCCCTATCCCTACCACCGATCGGAGCCAGACTTCGCTTATCTTCAGATCTGTCGAGGGGTAAAAGGGGTATACGCGATCGAATTCTCGGCTGCCGGTTTGGATTTCTTGGCTCATTGGGTTGTTCCTCTTTCATATTCCGGAGGGATGTATTTGACTCTCATAAATGCTTTAATGATATCTGTTTAATTTCTTGCATTTTCTTTCGATTTTGTTTGTAGGCAATGATGAGATTGATTTGGATATTAGTTGGTTACAAAATTTTGGGCCATTAAAATTATTGTTTTGATGTCTATTTGAGATAATTATTCAAAGTTGAATACACATCTGGGGTATGAGCGGGAGAGAAGAGAGGAAGGCTTGAAAGTATCAAATTTTGAGTTTTGAGACTAACTCAATTCACCAAAATTTTTGGCACCGATGACTCACAATGGTTTGGGCAGTGATGCAAAACACTTTATGATCTGAATAATTATTTCAATCATGTTCTAAGTATTCTTGATTATATAACTATCATATCCTAGTTGGCGCGGCACTCCAATGCAGCCCTACTTATGATTAGTGTTTTCTGAGCCTATTGGTTTTCTTTAGTCTATATATATTCATGAGTAAGTCTATTATGTGAGCTTGGCCGATTGACTGTGAGAAGATAAGAGATAGGGGTATTTGATTTTACCCCTTTTACCCCCAAACATTCTGAAGATAAGCAGTATCAAATATGAGTCGTTCCATCGCATACAATCGCGAAGGAATGGCTAACCCCCCCCCCCCCCCCCCCCCCCCCCCCCCCCCCCCCCCGCTCCCGATAAGGCATTCAGTTCCCAAGCTCTTAATATACTTACTCTATATATGTAAGACAGTTGATGATAAGCTCCAACCAACACAGACAGAACATGAAGTATCAATTTTTGTCAGCCCAGAACAAACACAAACAGATCATGAAGTATACAAAAAAAACTATACATTAGGCAGTGATGCTAAACACTTTATGATCTGAATAATTATTTCAATTTGTTGTATTTATTCTTGATTATATATCTATCATATCCTAGTTGGCACGGCACCCCAATGCAGCCCTAGTTATGGATAGTGTGTTCTGAGCCTATTGTTTTTTCATTTGTTTATGAAAGACAGTTGATAATAAGTTCAAAACTGCAGAAACAGAGCATGAAGTATGCAAAATTTGTAAGCTCCAAACAACAGAAAACTAGATTTTATAGTAACTGAAGTTGGATGTGTATGTGTTGGGTACTCATCTAAGCCTTTTGGTCTTTGAGTCTCTCAAATGCTTTGTTGGTGTAGGCCGTGATGCAAAACAGTTTATGATCTGAATATTTACTTCAAGATTGTTGTATTTATTCTTGATTATATATCTATCATATCTTAGTTGGCACGGCACCCCACTGCAGCCCTAGGTATGAATAGTGTGTTCTGAGCCTACTAGTTTTATTTAAACTACATGTTCAGTTTCTGTTGTTCTGACAACTGCTTACCAAGTTTGAAACTTCATGGGAAGCTTCTGTTTGTCTTGAGCACACAAATTTTGGTACTTCGTGTCCATGTTGAAAGAGTTCATTTTATGTTTGTTCTAAGTGAACAAAATTTGATACTTCATCAATATGTTTCTGTTTGTTCTGGGCTTACTTCAAGTTGACAACATTGGATACTTAATGATCTGCACACGACAAACTTGGATACTTCAAGTTCTGTTTTTGTTTGTTCTAAGATTAGAAATTTTGATACTTCATGATCTATATCTGATTGTTCTGAGCTAACAACATTTGTATACTTCATGCTATGTTTCTGTTAGTTTCGGACCGGCTAAAATTGATACTTCATAATCTGTCTGTGTTTGTTCTGGGCTGGTTAAATTTTTATACTTCATGCTCTATTTGTGTTTGCTCTGGACTGGCAAAAATTGCCACTTCATGTTCTCTCTGCATTGGTTCTGAGCATACAAATTTTGCATACTACATGCTCTGTCTGTGTTGCTACTCAGCTTCCAAATTTTGCATACTTCATGATCAGCCTGAGCTTGTTCTGTGCTGATAAAATTTTTATACTTCATGCTATACTTGTGTTTGATCTGGACTGGAAAAAATTGATACTTCATGCTCTGTCTGTGTTGTTTAGGAGCATTACAAATGTTGCATACTACATGCTCTGTCTGTGCTGCTACTCAGCTTACAAATTTTGCATACTTCATGATCTGCCTGTGCTTGTTCTGGGCTGACAAAATTTTTATACTTCATGCTCTATTTGTGTTTGATCTGGAATGACAAAAATTGCCACTCCATGTTGTCTCTGTGGTGGTTATGATCTTGCAAATTTTGCATACTACATGCTATGTCTGTGTTGCTTCTCAGCATACAAATTTTGCATACTTCATGATCTGTATGTAGTCAGTTCTGGGCTGGCAAAATTTTTATACTTCATGCTCTCTTTGTGTTTAATCTGGAATGGCAAAAATTGATACTTCATACTCTGTTTGTGTTGTTTCTGTGCTGGCAAATTTTGATAGTTCATGCTTTTTTGGTGTTGGTTCTGATTGAGGAGGAAAATTTAACACTTCATGATTTTTGAACTTCATGTTCAACCTCTGTTTTCCTGAGCCTACAATATTTACTTGAAATTTTTTCCCGTTCTAAACCGACTGTCCGTTTTTATTTATATTGTCTTCTCCATGTTCAATAATTTCAGTTTACTTTTGATTTCAGGTTGAATTCAGCATGAAGTGCATTTTGGAGTGGAAGACTGGAGTATGGGAAAATTTGATATTCGGAGCAAAATATCTAAATTTTGTCATGTACTTGAAATTTATTAAACAATGTACTATGCTGTAAATTATTATTTATGTTTCAGTTTTTTGTACACAGTCAGATGTCAAGTACATTTCTTATGCTGTAGAGTTATTGTGAACTATTACTTTGCAATTCTATGAAGATCCAATTTTTTCCAAATATTCAGTTCATTATTGTCTTGATGTAATGATTGAAATTCTGTGTTTTTTTGGGTGTATTACGCAGCATGGCGTATCCAATTGATTTTCATGCTCAGAAGTACCACAAACCGAGCATCATGTACATAAATTTTGTAAGGTCTGAACTAAGACAGACAGAGCATGAAGTAAAAAATTTTGTACAGCTCAGAACTAACACAGGTTAGTCATGAAGTATGCAAAATTTGTAAGCTGAGAAGCAACACAGACAGAGCATGTAGTATGCAAAATTTGCAAGATCATAACCAACATAGAGAGAACATGAAGTGGCAATTTTTGCCAGTCCAGATCAAACACAAATAGAGCATGAAGTTTAAAAATTTTGTCAGCCCAGAACAAGCACAGGCAGATCATGAAGTATGCAAAATTTGTAAGCTAAGTAGCAGCACAGATAGAGCATGTAGTATGCAAAATTTGTAATGCTCATAAACAACACAGACAGAGCATGAAGTATCAATTTTTCCCAGTCCAGATCAAACACAAGTAAAGCATGAAGTATAAAAATTTTAGCAGCCCAGAACAAGCTCAGGCAGATCATGAAGTATGCAAAATTTGAAAGCTGAGTAGCAACACAGACAGAGCATGTAGTATGCAAAATTTGTATGCTCAGAACCAACACAGAGAGAACATGAAGTGACAATTTTTCCCAGTTCAGATCAAACACAAGTAGAGCATGAAGTATAAAAATTTTATCAGCCCAGAACAAGCTCAGGCAGATCACGAAGTATGCAAAATTTGGAAGTTGAGTAGCAACACAGACAGAGCATGTAGTATGCAAAATTTGTAATGCTCATAAACAACATAGACAGAGCATGAAGTATCAATTTTCCCCAGTCCAGATCAAACACAAGTAGAGCATGAAGTATACAAATTTTATCAGCCCAGAACAAACACAAATAGATCATGATGTATAGAGCATGAAGTATAAAAATTTTACCAGCCCAGTACAGACACAGACAGATCATGAAGCAAGCAAAATTTGTAAGCTGAGAACAAACACAGACAGAGCATGTAGCATGCAAAATATGTAAGATCATAACCAACACAGACATAACATGAAGTATCAATTTTTTTCCAGCCCAGAGCTAATACAATCAGAGCATGAAGTATACAAATTATCTTAGCTCACAAAAATATTATACAGATCAGGAAGTATCAAAATTGTGTAATCTCAGAACAAACTCAAACAGAACTTGAAGAATCAAATCTTGTCGAGTGCAGATCATGAAGTATCCAATTTTTGTCATCTTGGAGTAAGCCCAAAACAAACAGAAACATAGCTTGAAGTATCTCCGGTTCGTCGCTAACGAACATCTCGTTCTTTCTCTTCGATTCCTGCACCAAATGATTCATCAAATAGAAGAAAATTCAAGTACATATGTGGCATGTTCCTGGAGAGTGTATGTTGAACATGATTAAAACTTGTAGGCTCAGAACAAGTGCAACAGAAAACATTATCTCTTTCACTCGGAATAAAAAATTCATGCCGGCTCAGAAAAACAACACCATCAACTTTAATATCCGGTAAAACCATTGTTAAAGGTGAATTGTTAAAGGAGCACAGCTCCCGAAAAGGTATTCAGCTTCTGAGCTCTTAATAGACTTACTCTATATGAAATTGCAAAATTTTGTAAGCTCAGAACCAACACAGACAGAGAATGAAGTGGCAAATAATTTCAGCTTCCCGACTCAAAACAAAACCAAAATGAACATGAAGTTCAACACCATCCAATAATCATGAAGTATGAAATCATGCATAAACTTTTCATCACTGCCGCATATTAAATCAGGTCTAAAGGAGTCAAATTTGAAATTTTGAATTTGACACTAGGGCCGCTTTATTAAGGCACACCGGCTAGTGTCCAAGAACAAAATTCAAGTTGCATATACTTATCATCATTGCCTACTAAAAGTGGAAATATAAACTATAAACCGGAAATTTTTTTACCAATTTTTCAGGAACTAAATTGCTTATCGAGCATCATTTTTTCCCATGAATAATTTACCTGCAAACAAACAAGACAAAAGCGTTAAGTTAACAAATGTGTTATAATGTATTAAACAGAAACATAACGGCAGATATGTATGACACTTACCTTGCAAAAGCCACAGAAATAACTCAACAAAGTTCATGCTATATTCGGAGCATCCTCTGTTATAGGTTGCATTGTTGAAACTGTAGTAGAAGCTTGCGACTCATTTATAGTAGAGCTACACGATTAATGTTCACAAAATGAAATTAAGATTATACTATATACAAAGAAAATAAAGTATAAACTTTGTATTTAATTACTAACCTTTCCTTTAAAGGACAAGTACGACTGTCATGATTAACAAGCTTCTTGCACAAGCGACACTTTCTCAGTGGTTTCGCAGCCTTCTCCAATGCTTTCTCCTTACCCCCTTTGATGCGCTTCCCACTATCCTTGGTTTTTGCAATATCGGGTACTTGAATATGGACTGTTCTAGGTAGTGAACTAGTTGTTGCTTGTTGTAATTCTTGGGGCATATCTTGTTGCAATTCTGCAACAACACCAACTAGTAATGTTTTAGCCTTTTGGCGCATCTCCTTTGATGAGCGAGCAATCCTCATCACTTTGTTGATTTCATTGGACAATTCCACCATGTCCAAATCTTGTGGACTACCGTAACTACCCATGATTTCATCACCAGCATCATCATATACAATCTCGGTAGTCACAGAAGCGGTCCACCTCTTCAAAATATAACATTGAGGCAGGGATTCAACAAACTCATTTCTCAATACCACAAGGATGTGTCTACAAGGAATTCCCTCCACTTCAAATTTACTACATGTGCAAGTCCCAGCAATATCCATCCCCTTGTAGAACACATATCTTGTTTTATCAGATTGTACCGACTTTCCCATTCTCCTGACAATATAGTGTCGCACACTACCATCGTCAGTTTTCATTAAAGATGCATAATTCAAGATTTCAACTAGTTCAGCCTGAAATATATGAAATTTCGATCTAGTGTACACTTCAGACATTTGGGATTCAATTTCAAAATCTGTTTACAGCTTTGGTTTGGTATGCAGAGTGGTGTAGTCAACTGCTAACTGATTTTGTCTTTGTTTCCTTATTGCCCTTTCAAATCTCGTCATAAATTCATGTAAAGAATTTTTGCTATTAACATATTTATCTACAAAAGCATTCATGCTTTCTGATATCTGAGTTGTGCGAATTCCAGCAGTAAAAATATGCTTAGCATAAGCCGGTATCCACTTCTCACGAAGCAAATAAATGTCAGAAAGCTAAGGATTACCTGTTATTGTAATATGTATTAAGTACTAATAGTACAAAAAAAAAGTTCAAACATAAGAATAATTTATTGAAACAAGTAATACCTGCAATTTGCACATTAGCGTGCATTACGTCATTCCATCTCATCTCAAACTCTTCTGGGGTCTCAGATTCCCAGATGCAACTGTGGAATGGAATGCTAAAATCACTATTCAAGCCCGGGCCACCAAGCTTATCGGAAAGCTTTTTAAGAATGTGCCACATGCAAAGCCTATGGCTCGAACCAGGAAAACACGTGCAAATTGCATTATCCATTGCAGGATCTTGGTCTGTGATGATCACTTTTGGTGGAGACCCACCCATTGTTTCACCCCATTTTTGAAACAACCAAACAAAAGAATCGGTGGTCTCTTTATTTATAAAAGCCACATCAAAATTTACAGATTGGCCATGATGATTAACTCCAGTAAACGGAGCAAAAACCAACTTGTATTCGTTGGTATCATATGTGGTATAAAAAATTAGCACTTCACCAAAATACTTGTAAGCCTTCCTGGCAATAGCATCAACCCATAATACATGGGTTAATTTGTTGTCTTCATCAACCTTGTAATGAAAACAGAAAGAAGGATTCATCTCTTTTTCCTCTTGGAAGTGCTCCAGCAATATATCAACATCATAAGGTCTCATACCATCCCTATCTCTTTGCAAGGAATTTCTAATGTCTTTTTCAGTACAATTAATGTTACTGAAACCTTCATTTTTTATTTCCATGAAGGACATAAACTCTGAAGTTCGTATGTTAGCCTCTTTGAAAGTACTGAGTAAACCTTTTTGCGCTTCAGAGACAGTTCTATTAACTCTTAGAAATTGTTGCTTTCTAGGTGTGACACAAATATGGCTGTGCTCCTCAACAAACCTACGGATTGACCAAAATTTGTGTGCTCAAGACAAACAGAAGCTTTCCATGAAGTTTCAAACTTGGTAAGCAGTTGTCAGAACAACAGAAACTGAACATGTGGTTTAAATAAAACTAGTAGGCTCAGAACACACTATTCATACCTAGGGCTGCAGTGAGGTGCCGTGCCAACTAAGATATGATAGATATATAATCAAGAATAAATACAACAATCTTGAAGTAAATATTCAGATCATAAACTGTTTTGCATCACGGCCTACACCAACAAAGCATTTGAGAGTCTCAAAGACCAAAAGGCTTAGATGAGTACCCAACACATACACATCCAACTTCAGTTACTATAAAATCTAGTTTTCTGTTGTTTGGAGCTTACAAATTTTGCATACTTCATGCTCTGTTTCTGCAGTTTTGAACTTATTATCAACTGTCTTTCATAAACAAATGAAAAAACAATAGGCTCAGAACACACTATCCATAACTAGGGCTGCATTGGGGTGCCATGCCAACTAGGATATGATAGAAATATAATCAAGAATAAATACAACAAATTGAAATAATTATTCAGATCATAAAGTGTTTAGCATCACTGCCTAATGTACAGTTTTTTTTGTATACTTCATGATATGTTTGTGTTTGTTCTGGGCTGACAAAAATTGATACTTCATGTTCTGTCTGTGTTGGTTGGAGCTTATCATCAACTGTCTTACATGTATAGAGTAAGTATATTAAGAACTTGGGAACTGAATGCCTTATTGGGAGCGGGGGGGTTTTAGCCATTCCTTCGCGATTGTATGCGATGGAACGACTCATATTTGATACTGTTTATCTTCAGAATGTTTGGGGGTAAAAGGGTTAAAATCAAATACCCCTATCTCTTATCTTCTCACAGTCAATCGGCCAAGCTCACATAATAGACTTACTCATGAATATATATAGACTAAAGAAAACCAATAGGCTCAGAAAACACTAATCATAAGTAGGGCTGCATTGGAGTGCCGCGCCAACTAGGATATGATAGTTATATAATCAAGAATACTTAGAACATGATTGAAATAATTATTCAGATCATAAAGTGTTTTGCATCACTGCCCAAACCATTATGAGTCATCGGTGCCAAAAATTTTGGTGAATTGAGTTAGTCTCAAAACTCAAAATTTGATACTTTCAAGCCTTCCTCTCTTCTCTCCCGCTCATACCCCAGATGTGTATTCAACTTTGAATAATTATCATGGCACACAATCAAATAGACATCAAAACAATAATTTCAATGGCCCAAAATTTTGTAACTAACTAATATCCAAATCAATCTCATCATTGCCTACAAACAAAACCGAAAGAAAATGCAAGAAATTAAACAGATATCATTAAAGCATTTATGAGAGTCAAATACTTCCCTCCGGAATATGAGAGAGGAACAACCCAATGAGCCAAGAAATCCAAACCGGCAGCCGAGAATTCGATCGCGTATACCCCTTTTACCCCTCGACAGATCTGAAGATAAGCGAAGTCTGGCTCCGATCGGTGGTAGGGATAGGGGTTTACACAGGTGAGGAAGAAAGAGAGCGGGAGAGAAGAGCGCTCTCGACTTCACTTCCTTATCGATTAGGGTTTCGAAGAGATCTTCGATTAGGGTTTCGAAGGTGCCGATCTCTTCAGATAGGGTGAGAAGAGAAGAGAGGAATCCAAAGAGATCGTCTTTGAACTTCGAGAGCGGGAATCGAGAGCGGGAGAGGGCGATTAGGGTTTGGAACGAGAGAGAGCGGGAGAGAAGAGAGGAAGGCTTAATCGATAAGGAAGATTAGAGATCAGGGGTATACTCAGTCGAATGAGTATACCCCTTTTACCCCTCTATTAATCTGAAGAAAAGGCAGAGACGATCTCAGCCGTCCGATCGTTCTCAAGTTCGATCAGACGGCTGAGCTTCCCAGCTCCCGATAAGGCATTCAGCTTCTGAGCTCTTAATAGACTTACTCTATATATAATTTAGAAAGGTTGATTACGATCTATTGATACTTCTATTAATAGTAATAAAAACTGTCCAGGTGCCTAATTACTTCCGATGAAATGGTCAGTCTGAGTTAAACTGCCGGCTTCATCATAAATCTTTTATATTCCTTTTGACTAAAGAAGAAAAATAACAACTATCAATTAATTGATGAAAATTAGCGATGATATGGATTAGGAATGACGTGGCCCGTCCTGGGCCACAGGATCCCCTCAGGATGGGCGCACCTCCTGATCCTCCCGATCCGCCACGTCAGCGTCGGAAAACCGCCCGGGCCGCTCCACGTCAGTCCGGAAACCGTCCGGGCATCTGCCACGTCAGCCTTAAACCGCCCGAATTTTCACCGCTTCAGCTTCACGGGCAACCGGGTCCAGACCCGGCCCCAAACGGGTCCAGACCCAGTTGGCAACTTCTATAAATACCAGACCCCTACTCCTTCTCCAGGTAATCAATCTTTTTTCCAAAAAACCCTAGTTACTGTTGCTCTATCTTAAGTGACTGATTAGATCGTCGGAGGGTCTGCCACCGGAACCAACCCCGGTGTTTCTAGACCGTCTGCAGGTACACAAGACCTCGGATCCGAGCCCCCTGATCCGAGCCCAGCCTCACCTCACTCCAAGCCTGTCACAGGTACCGCTCGGCCAGCCGAGGGTCGTCTGATTAGTAGCTTCCTCTTCCAAATATAAATCGAGTAAGAACTCACACCTGGTGGATCCACACGTCTTCCAGAAACAAACCGCATCAGGTTGGCACCGTCTGTGGGAAACTCTGCTTCAGACGCCATCCCTAGCTCAGCCATCGACGGTACCTTGACAGTCGAGCTCCCATGGCTCCCAAAGCCAAGAAGACTGTTACATCCGCTCCTCGGCAGGACTTACCCCCCCCCCCCCCCCCCCCGGGGGCCGCCGTCGAAGCACACGCGTCCAACCATGGGGCTACCCGTCAGGGACCCCAGCCGAGTGCCTCCCGTTCGGCCCAGCCCGACTTACGGGGGGTAATTATAAACCGACAAGTTAGCCGCAGCAGGGGAAGGGCCGCTTCCAACTCGGCCCCGAACCATCCGAAAGCACCGTCCCAAGGGCAGAGGCCAGCGCTCAGCCGTGTCGGGCGTCAACACTCGGCTCGTCCAAACCGGGTCGAGGGAGCCCCAGTCACTCACCAGGAGTTCCAGGACTTCTGGAGGGAAATCCTGGGGGCCCTCCGAGGGACCCCCACCAAGGAGGATATCGGCCATTCTCACACCGGGTCGGACGCCGAGGCCAGCGTATCCCGCCCCTCTACGATCGCACCAGAATACGACATTGATCTCCCGAAGCGCCTCCAAGAAATGGAGGATCGCCTCGACCACTTAGGTGACAGCGGTCCCGGAGCGACTCAGGGATTCAGACCTATCCGACCTCCTTTCTCGCCCCTCATCCTCCAAGCGGAAATACCCCGAAATTTCCGGCCACCCCAGTTCGAGACCTATGATGGCGAGGGCGATCCTGCTGATCACATGGAAGGTTTCAAAATCCTGATGATGATTCACAACACTTCGGATCCCCTGCTGTGCCGAGCCTTCCCAGCCACCCTCTGGGGTCCGGCTCGGGAATGGTTTTCCAAGCTGATCCCCGGCTCCGTATATTCCTTCGACCAGCTGGAGGGAAATTTCTTTGCCCACTTTGTCACCAGCCAGAAGGCCGAGAGGACGAGTGCTTCTTTACTTGGACTCAGGTAGAAGGAAGGGGAGTCGCTCTGAGTGTTCGTCCGGAGGTTCACCGCAGAAGCAAGGTCGGTCTCCTCCCTCGACCCTGGCATTGCCTCCGCGGCATTTCGGCACAACGTCCGCCATGAACAGTTGAAGGCCTCTCTGGAAAAGAGACCCCCCACCGATTTTCCCGACCTCCTCAATCGGGTCGAGAAGTACATCCGGGCGGAAGAGGCCCTCAACCCCGAAGAGCCCAGGGATGTCCCCGGGAGAGGAAAACGGAAGGCAGAAGAAGCCGAGCCAGTAAGGAAGGCTCCCAAGGATGGTGGCACCATAAAGAGGGTACCGTCGGTCCCTCGCTTCGAAAGGTACACCCCGCTAACCCAAAATGTGTCATCCATTCTCTTGGCAATCGAGGACAGGGACCTCATTCGGTACCCCCCTCGTCCGTCCAACAACACCAGCATGAAGAGGGATCAGCGATTCTACTGCCGCTTCCACCAAGACAACGGGCACGACACGGATCACTGCCGAGCCCTGAAAGATGAGATCGAGGCCCTCATTCAACGAGGGTACCTCCGGGAGTACAAGCGAGAGGAAGCTCGGGGACAGAGGGACACAAGGAATAGGAGGACTCCACCTCCTCCTCGGGCTCCCCGGCAGCTCCTCGAGCGAGAGCAGGAGCTTGACGAACCTGAGGGTTAAACCATATTACACTGTGTCCATGGTGGACCCATGGGAGGGGAGTCCAACACTTCCCACAAGGTGTTCATCAGGGATGTCAACACCGTCCAAGGTCCTCTCCCCCCTCAGATCTAGCAAGTCCCCGTCTCCTTCTCAGGGGAGGATCTAGAGGGGGTGAGGCTCCCTCATTGCGACGCCCTCGTCATCAACCTCAGCATGGCCAACTTCGAAGCTCGGCGAATCCTTGTAGACAACGGAAGCTCGGTCAACATTCTGTTTCTCGAAGCTTTCGAGAACCTGAAGCTCTCCCGTGACAAGCTAAAGCCGGCGGGGTACACCCTGCATGGATTCTCGGGTGTCCCTGTAACGATTGAGGGGATCGTCACCCTGGACGTCACGACAGGTACGACTCCGAACCGAAGAACCGAGTCGATGGACTTCATGGTTATCAATGTCAAGGCAGCCTACAATGCGATACTCGTTCGTCCGGGCCTCTGCTCCCTACAGGCTGTCCCCTCTGCCTACCACCAGAAGATGAAGTTTCCCACCGCAACCGGAGTGGGTATAGTCCGGGGGAACCAGGAAGCTGCCCGCTCATGCTATATGACAGCCATCGGGAGCGGCATTTTTAGGAGAGCCTCCGAGTAAATTGTCCAGTTTGTAGTCGGCATGTCGTGCCTTGTCTTTTGTAAAACTTTGATGTGTTGAAATATGCCAGCTTTCTTAAAACAAGCTTATGGCTTCTTAATTTATTGCAAGTAGAGAAAATGTTCCGCACTCGGCCCTCGGATGCAATCGCGAGCCAAAAACAGCTCCCTTACAAGATGAGCGCTCGACCCTCGGATTGAATCACGAGCCAGAACAACTTCCCTTACAAGCTGAAGGCTCGGTCCTCGGATGGAATCACGAGCCAGAACAGCTTCTCTTTCTCACCGGTATGGGGGCTCGGCATCCGTCCCTCGCTCGGTTTGGGCTTCATCAAGCTCATCAACCTAGGCATGAGACGACATCCGCCAGCCATGCCCGCACCGTCTCTCCCTGAGAACATGTGCTGGAGCTCGGCGGCGGCCCCTGCTACGCTCGCAATTGTCTTTCTCACCGGTATGGGGGCTCGGCATCTGTCCCTCGCACGGTTTGGGCTTCTTCAAGCTCATCAACCAATATGCGAGGCGACATCCGCCAGCCATGCCCGCACCATCTCTTCCTGAGAACATGTGCTGGAGCTCGGCGTCAGCCCCGAGCAAGGCGGGTACCTTCTTCAAGGCATCGCGACCTTGACGCTCGGCGGCGGCCCCCTGCTATGCCCGCAATTGTCTTTCTCACCGGTATAGGGGCTCGGCATCCGTCCCTCGCACGGTTTGGGCTTCTTCAAGCTCATCAACCAATATGAGAGGCGACATCCGCCAGCCACGCCCGCACCGTCTCTTCCTGAGAACATGTGCTGGAGCTCGGCGTCAGCCCCGAGCAAGGCGGGTACCTTCTTCAAGGCACCGCGACCTTGACGCTCGGCGGCGGCCCCCTGCTACGCCTGCAATTGTCTTTCTCACCGGTATGGGGGCTCAGCATCCGTCCCTCGCACGGTTTGGGCTTCTTCAAGCTCATCAACCAATATGCGAGGCGACATCCGCCAGCCACGCCCGTACCGTCTCTTCCTGAGAACATGTACTGGAGCTCGGCGTCGGCCCCGAGCAAGGCGGGTACCTTCTTCAAGGCACCACGACCTTGACGCTCGGCGGCGGCCCCCTGCTACGCCCGCAATTGTCTTTTTCACCGGTATGGGGGCTCGGCATCCGTCCCTCGCACGGTTTGGGCTTCTTCAAGCTCATCAACCAATATGCAAGGCGACATCCGCCAGCCACGCCCGCACCGTCTCTTCCTGAGAACATGTGCTGGAGCTCGGCGTCGGCCCCGAGCAAGGTGGGTACCTTCTTCAAGGCACCGCGACCTTGGCGCTCGGCGGCGGCCCCCTGCTACGCCCGCAATTGTCTTTCTCACCGGTATGGGGGCTCGGCATTCGTCCTTCGCACGGTTTGGGCTTCTTCAAGCTCATCAACCAATATGCGAGGCGACATCTGCCGGCCATGCCTGTACCGTCTCTTCCTGAGAACATGTGCTGGAGCTCGGCGTCGGCCCCGAGCAAGACGGGTACCTTCTTCAAGGCACCGCAACCTTGACGCTCAGAGGTGGCCCCCTGCCCAGGCTCGGCAGTCCGGGCTCGGCACTCCGGGATCGGCGCTCGGATGGGATTCCTAGCCACCAACTGGCTATCTCACAGTCATGCCCAGGCTCGGCCGTCCTGGCTCGGCATTCTGGGCTCGGCACTCTGGGATCAGCGCTCGGTACTGACTCCTAGCCACCAACTGGCTATCTCACAGTCATGCCCAGGCTCGGCATTCCGGGCTCCGCACTCCGGGCTCGGCGCTCGGATGGGAATCCCAGCCACCAACTGGCTATCTCACAGTCATGCCCAGGCTCGGCACTCCGGGCTCGGCATTCCGGGCTCCGCACTCCGGGCTCGGTGCTCGGATGGGATTCCTAGCCACCAACTGGCTATCTCACAGTCATGCCCAGGCTCGGCCGTCCTGGCTCGGCATTCTGGGCTCGGCACTCTGGGTTCTGTTAGTGTTAGTGCCCTAGAGACAATGTGATTGTGCTTCTAGAAAATACTTTTGTTAATTAATGGTTGTGTTCTATTGATTATTATATGTTAATTTATTATGTCTTAATTTACTGCGATAAAAATGTTAGAGTAATAAATGTCCTTGGAATATATAATACGTATTCTATATCTTTAAGTATGTGACTTAAAAATGAGATTATATGAATAGTGTTTATATTCCTAAATATCCCTAATCAAGCATTGTCATTATGGGACAATAATAATGCATAAAGATTAGTATGTTTGTTGACTGATGACCACATCTCATTGGTCATAGGTATAGTGATACTAAAGTCAAGAACATAGGTGCATGTAAGATTCTACATGGCACTGGATAGACCCACAGTGAGATTCTTCATGTTTAAATAAAGTCATAAGAAAGACTCACAGTGATAATGGTGTAATGATCCTCTGACTTGAGATCATTATATTTCTATACGAGGATTAATATACTTTGACTACATTAAAAGTTACCTTTGACCGGGTGATGATAAAAGTGGACATCGGGTATATTATGAGTCGTATGAGAAATATGAATGATAGATAAAGGATTTAACCCTCCTATAATTAGGAGAGATATTATTGGCCTCTTGATTGAGTGAGACTATGAAATGCATGGCCATGCTCAAATAATAATTTGTTTTAATAGTCTACTCATTGATCAAGGAAACCCGGATTAAATGTTGAAGAGGATGACTGAGAACATGCCTCGAGTTTAATCTATAATATTTGGTTAAAGGGATTATATTACACGGAAACATTAATCACGAAAGGTTTTATTGGATCACCAATTATTATTATTACTTGGGTAGCAATGATGTATTACTAGATGCCGCTCATTGTTTATAATTTTATTATTGGATATTAAAATTATTTCCAACGTAATAATAACCTAAAGGGTCACACACAAGAACGCTTGAAGGAGATTTGATTTAAATTATGAATTTAAATTAAATAGTAATTCGAATTTATTTATGATATTAATTAAGTGGGACTTAATTAATTAATTAAATATAATTTCAAATTTACTAATGATTAGAATTAGAATTATATTAGAATATTAATTAAGTTTGACTTAATTATTTATTTAATTAAGAATTCTAATTTTAATAAAAGCCCAATAGGATTGGGCTTTAGAAAAACAGATTTGTCTCTCTATATAAAGATCTAAAACTCTCAAATTAGAAAAAAAGAGGCTAAGAGAAAAACCCTAGTCGTTTGAGAGAAGAAGATGGAGATAGAGAGAATTTGTTTTTCGGATGCTAGTGCATCGCTCCTTCAAATACCAAGTGTTCGTGTGGATACCGATAGAGCGTAGATCGCGTGAGCGGGATGCGTGGTGATTCAAGAAGCTTGGACCTCCATTAGTCATCCTTTTCTCAACTGTTAAAGCTTCGTTTAAGGTAAACGTTCATAACTACGAATTAAACATCTTGTTTTGCATGGATCCTGCGATTGGGTTTCGATTTTATTGTTTTAATCCGCTGCATTTATGCCCCGAAAACCCAACAATGGTATCAGAGCCACTTGCGAAAACGTTTTAATTCGTTTATTTGTTACAGTTTTGATATATATGCATAAACTGTAAGTTAATGATGATTGGGATGATCATATGATGATCTTATAATCTGTATGTATACTGATATGTATATGATTTATGTTTGTTCTAATTACGAGAATCGCATTCGATATGGATTCTGAAACGGCTGCTGCAGATTTGCTGAAATCTATTTCTAGTGTCCGATTTTTGCAAATGAGTACCTTTTCGGAAAGGGAAATGAGCGTCTGAACAAAACTGATAGCTAAAGCTATCACCGACTCGTCTGTAAGGCGTTTGACGCCGTTTAGGGCCTGAAATATGCAATTTTATGTTTTCAGATTTAATTTCAATTTCCTGAATTATGCCTTATATGATTTTTATGATTGGATCATGATGAAATATGATATGGTATAACATGATAAGATAATATATGATATTATTTGAATATTATATATTTGTTCTTATCGCGTAGATTGTATACGATACGGTTTCTGCAAAGATGAGCAGATTTGGTGAAATCTATGTCCAGTGTCCGATTTTCGCAAATAAAATATGTTTTCTGACTGGAATCGGGTCACTGAGAAATACTGACTTTGTCACCGACGCGGATATAAGGCGTTTGACGCCGTTTAGAACCAGAAAACTGCGATTTACTGTTTTCAGAATTTTGATTGCAATTTTCTGATTTTACCCTATTTAATTTTTGTGATTGGATCATGACAAATATGATGTGGTATGATGACATAATGAAATATGAGATATTCTTAATTGTTATATGAGCATGGTGTATGGTTATGGCCTTAAGACCCATAGGTTAGTGGTTTTGATTTATGGTTTGGTTTCTAAATACGACTTGCATGTCGTCTTCAATTTCTTGTAATTTATATTCTCGAATGTAACTCGAGTTCCTCTTGTAAGTTCATAAGAACATTTTTTTTTTTTTTCATTATTCAATATAATGATCAATGAAGACATGGAAGCAAGGAGGCAAACTAATGAGCATTCCAAAGAAGGAGATACAAGATGAAGATGAAGAAGAAGAAGATAAAGACATGTAATAGTGTAGTATTTTAAACCACCCATAGATTGACCTTGATTTTTCCATTAGCTTGGAAAGATCATATAGGATGGGCCATAACCAAACACGTTTACTTTATGCACTTTACATATGTATGAATGTATGTGATACAATGTATGTGTAGAGATAATGATGCATGCTTAATTAGATTAAGATGAATGTATTAGATACGACACCCCATTCATGCTTAAACAAGATAAAATCTATAACGATTTAAGATGAACATTAAACAAACGATCATGAGATTCTAGTGTTTATGAAACACGGTAATTAAATATGAATTTTCATTATTCAACGATTGAATGATTTTGTCAATAACCGATTATGAATCTGTAAGAAAAGGGGTGCCAATAATGCCGTCTGTGCGTTAACCTCTGATCTGGAAATCATTCATTCAACGAATTTTGATTTGAAATATTTGATTCAAGGAAAAAATTGAGAATCTCTTTATGATGGGATCATGATCGTTTATAAGTAAATCCCTTAATAAATATTAAGTTAAACAAGATGCTTTCCAATGAATAACACTCATCAAGGCCTAGATCATAAGGGGTGGGTTTGCCAAAGCAGAGTGCTCCTTTTAATCGTGGTGAGGTGCGAAAGAGTAAATGTGATACTCGTTATGTTGATTCATTGGGCCTAACTTAACTAAGTCGTCACAATAAGATTATGAACTTAGAAGCATAGAGTTTGGCGAAAAATTTATTAGATAAATTAGAGCAATGGTTGTTCACCAAACTATCCAAGAGTTATATACGTGATATAATTGACAAATGTTGTCTACCTAAATAGTTGTGTTTTGGGAGTTTCAGCCAACGCTGACTCAAGACATGATGAAATATGGATCTTGGCTCACTAGAAAGATATATAATAAATGCTTTCCGAATTAATAGTAAGGGCTATTAATTTGATCAAAATACTGGGAGATATATATTATGAATATATATGAATAATTATTTGAACATAAACTAATAATTCCGTAGACTAATTCTTTTATGCATTTTACATTATAGATATTCTAATGGCAAACAACTCAAATAACTTCTCTGTACGATCTGTCCTTGAGAAGGACAAGTTGACAGGAACAAACTTCCTCGATTGGCAAAGGAATTTGAGGATAGTCCTCAGGTAAGAGTGAAAGCTCTATGTCATTTCCTCGCCCTGGACCTCTCCCTGTAGGTGCATCGGTTGATCAACGTAATGTTTATCAGAAACATATCGATGATGACACGGATGTCACTTGTCTTATGCTTGCGACTATGAGTCTTGAGCTTCAGAAACAGCATGAGCATATGGATGCTCATATAATGATAGAGCACCTTAAACGTATGTTTGAAGGACAGGCTCGTCAAGAGAGGTTTGATACAAGTAAAGCCTTGTATGCATGTAAATAGGGTGATCGTGATCCAGTTGCACCGCATGTTCTAAAGATGATGGATATATGGAGTACCTTGCTACTCTGGGTTCCGCCATCAGTCCGGAAGCTCAGATAGATCTAATCTTGCAATCTTTGAACAACGACTATACTCAATTTGTAATGAATTACAATATGAATGAGATAGACAAGACACCTACCGAATTGTTGGCTATGTTGAATACTACTGAGACCAACATTCAGAAGGCATCCCCTGCTCCCATAATGATGGTCAACAAAGGGAATGCCAAAGGAAAGGGTAAATGGAAAGGCAAGAACAAGATTGGATCTAAGCCTGCTAATCCAGAACCCGCTGTTAAGGCTTAGAAGCCTACTGGAGGTGTTGCAAAGGCAAAGGCAAAGGGTGATTGTCACTATTGCAAGAAGCCGGGTCATTGGAAGAGAAACTGTCAAACTTATTTGGAGGATCTGAAGAAACTGAAGGCTGTTCAGATTTCTGATTCAGGTATTTATATTATAGAAGTCAAATTTGTCTACTTCTACATCATGGGTATTAGATACTGGATGTGGTTCTCACATTTGTATAAATGTGCATAAACGGCGAAGGAGTAGAACTTTGGCGTTAGGAGAAGTCGACCTACATGTTAGCAATGGAGCAAAGGTTGCTGCTTTAGCTGTAGGGACTTATTATTTATCGATGCCCATGGGGCTTATTTCAGAACTTGAGAACTATTTTACGTGCCTGCAATTTGCAGAGACATTATTTTGGTTTCTTGTTTGGACAAGATTGGTTTTTCCTTTTTGATTCAGAACAATTGTTGTTCCTTTTCATTAAATAATGTTACCTATGAGGTTGCACGTTTGTTTAATGGTTTATATGATCTTGATTTTGATACTCCTATCTATAATGTAAATAATAAACGTCTAAAGATAAATGACTCAAATCAAACATACCTCTGGCACTGTCATTTAGGCCATATAAATGAGAATCGCATTTCCAAGTTACATTAGGATGGATACTTGGATAAGTTTGATTTTGAATCATACGAAGAATGTGAACTATGTCTCATTGGCAAAATGACTAAAACTCCTTTTACCGGATAAGGTGAGAGGGCCACCAAACAATTGGAATTGATACATAGTGATGTATGTGGTCCAATGCGTATGTTGGCAAGAGGTGGCTTTTACTAATTTTAACCTTTACTGATGATTTTAGTAGATACGGATATGTGTATCTTTTGAAGAACAAATCCGAATCGTTTGAAAAATTCAAAGAGTAAGAGATTGAAGAAGAAAAACAAATAGGCGAAAGTATAAACTCTACGATCTGATCGTAGAGGAGAATACCTAAGCTTAAAATTTCTTAAAAGCGTGTGGTATAGTATCACAACTCACTCCTCCTGGAACACCACAAAGACATGGTGTGTCTGAGAGGAGAAATCGCATTTTGTTGGACATGGTGCGATTGATGATGTGTCTAGGGGATCTTCCAATTAGTTTCTGGGGTTATGCCCCTAGAGACGGCTGCAGAAACACTAAACCGAGTTCCTTCTAAATCAGTTCAAAAGACACCATACATGAGATATGAACTGAGAAACGTCACAGCGTGTCATTTATGAAAATTTGGGGATATGAAGCGTTTGTGAAACGTATGATCTCTGACAAGCTAGGACCAAAATCAGATTTTGTGGGATACCCAATGGAAACAAAAAGGGTATTATTTCTATAAACCTTCGGAGAACAAAGTGTTTGTTGCTTGAATGGCTATGTTTCTAAAGAGAGATTTACTTTCTAAGAAAAATAGTGGGAGGACAATAGATCTCGATGAGGATCGAGAACCACAGAATAATGTTGAACAAGAGTTGGAACATGAGCAGAGTGTGACTCAAGATGTTGATAACAACACTGCTCAAGAAACACAGGTTATTCGTAGATCTAGTAGGATTCGCTATGAGCCAGAGAGATATCGTGGATTTCTTCTGACTCAAATTGGCGATGTGATGATCATAGATGATGATGAGCCTCTCACCTACAAAGATGCTATGAATAGTCCAGATTTTGAGAGATGGCTGGAGGCCATGAAATCTGAGATGGATTCCATGTATGAAAATCAAAGTATGGACTTTGGTTGGACCACCCGAAGGGGTAAAACCCATAGGGTGCAAGTGGGTTTCTTGAAGAAAAACTGACGTGGATTGTAATGTACAGACCCACAAAGCAAGACTAGTGGCGAAAAGTTTCAAGCAGATTCATAGTAGTGACTATGATGAAACTTTCTCACCGGTGGGTATGGTCAAATCCATCAGGATTTTGCTTGCGATAGCAACTTACTATGACTATGAAATCTGGCAAATGGATGTCAAGTCGATCCAAAGTTTGCTAGAATGGTCTGTGAGAAGCGATGGTCCATTTATGGATTATAGCCGGCCTCGAGGAGATGGAACATTCGTTTTGATGAAACAGTCAAAGAGTTTGGCTTCATGTAAAATGAAGCTGTGTCGTGTGTTTACGAAGGGTTAGTGGGAGCCATGTGTCATTCCTAGTATTATATGTAGATGACATATTATTAATAGGGAATGACATTCCTAATCTACAGGTTGTGAAGATTTGGTTGGGAAATAGTTTCTCGATAAAAGACTTTGGCGATGATACATATGTCTTAGGGATCAGGATCTATAGAGATAGATCTAAAAGATTAATCGGTTTAAGTCAGAATACATACATATGTAAAGTGCATACTTAAGATAACGTTGCGGACCCACAAGACTAAGGCTTTGTCGCAGCAGAAGCACGAAGGTCACACTAGTTCCGTGGGTATTAGATACATGAGTGATTGGCTCTAGTGCAAGTGGGAGATTGTTAGTGTTAGTGCCCTAGAGACAATGTGATTGTGCTTCTAGGAAATACTTTTGTTAATTAATGGTTGTGTTCTATTGATTATTATATGTTAATTTATTATGTCTTAATTTACTGCGATAAAAATGTTAGAGTAATAAATGTCCTTGGAATATATAATACGTATTCTATATCTTTAAGTATGTGACTTAAAAATGAGATTATATGAATAGTGTTTATATTCCTAAATATCCCTAATCAAGCATTGTCATTATGGGACAATAATAATGCATAAAGATTAGTATGTTTGTTGACTGATGACCACATCTCATTGGTCATAGGTATAGTGATACTAAAGTCAAGAACATAGGTGCATGTAAGATTCTACATGGCACTGGATAGACCCACAGTGAGATTCTTCATGTTTAAATAAAGTCATAAGAAAGACTCACAGTGATAATGGTGTAATGATCCTCTGACTTGAGATCATTATATTTCTATACGAGGATTAATATACTTTGACTACATTAAAAGTTACCTTTGACCGGGTGATGATAAAAGTGGACATCGGGTATATTATGAGTCGTATGAGAAATATGAATGATAGATAAAGGATTTAACCCTCCTATAATTAGGAGAGATATTATTGGCCTCTTGATTGAGTGAGACTATGAAATGCATGGCCATGCTCAAATAATGATTTGTTTTAATAGTCTACTCATTGATCAAGGAAACCCGGATTAAATGTTGAAGAGGATGACTGAGAACATGCCTCGAGTTTAATCTATAATATTTGGTTAAAGGGATTATATTACACGGAAACATTAATCACGAAAGGTTTTATTGGATCACCAATTATTATTATTACTTGGGTAGCAATGATGTATTACTAGATGCCGCTCATTGTTTATAATTTTATTATTGGATATTAAAATTATTTCCAACGTAATAATAACCTAAAGGGTCACACACAAGAACGCTTGAAGGAGATTTGATTTAAATTATGAATTTAAATTAAATAGTAATTCGAATTTATTTATGATATTAATTAAGTGGGACTTAATTAATTAATTAAATATAATTTCAAATTTACTAATGATTAGAATTAGAATTATATTAGAATATTAATTAAGTTTGACTTAATTATTTATTTAATTAAGAATTCTAATTTTAATAAAAGCCCAATAGGATTGGGCTTTAGAAAAACAGATTTGTCTCACTATATAAAGATCTAAAACTCTCAAATTAGAAAAAAAGAGGCTAAGAGAAAAACCCTAGCCGTTTGAGAGAAGAAGATGGAGATAGAAAGAATTTGTTTTTCGGATGCTAGTACATCGCTCCTTCAAATACCAAGTGTTCGTGTGGATACCGATAGAGCGTAGATCGCGTGAGCGGGATGCGTGGTGATTCAAGAAGCTTGGACCTCCATTAGTCATCATTTTCTCAACTGTTAAAGCTTCGTTTTAAGGTAAACGTTCATAACTACGAATTAAACGTCTTGTTTTGCATGGATCCTGCGATTGGGTTTCGATTTTATTGTTTTAATCCGCTGCATTTATGCCCCGAAAACCCAACAGGTTCAACGCTCGGTACTGACTCCTAGCCACCAACTGGCTATCTCACAGTCAGGCCCAGGCTCGGCACTCCGGGCTCGACATTCCTGGCTCCGCACTCCGGGCTCGGTGCTCGGATGGGATTCCTAGCCACCAACTGGCTATCTTACAGTCATGCCCAGGCTCGGCCGGCCTGGCTCGGCTTTTCGGGCTCGGCACTCCGGGCTCGGCAATCGGCACTGACTCCTAGCTACCAACTGGCTATCTCACAGTCATGCCCAGGCTCCACCTTCCTGGCTCGGCATTCTGGGCTCGGCACTCTGGGCTCAGCATTCGGTACTGACTCCTAGCCACCAATTGGCTATCTCACAGTCATGCCCAAGCTCGGCACTCCGGGCTTGGCATTCCGGGCTCCGCACTCCGGGCTCGGCGCTCTGATGGGATTCCTAGCCACCAACTGGCTATCTCACAGTCATGCCCAGGCTCGGCCGTCCTGGCTTGGCACTCTGGGCTCGGCGCTTGGCACTCGCGCTGGAGGTACTGACTCCTAGCCACCAACTGGCTATCTCACAGTCATGCCCAGGCTCGGCACTCCGGGCTCGGCATTCCGGGCTCGGCATTCCGGGCTCGGCACTCCGGGATCGGCGCTCGGATGGGATTCCTAGCCACCAACTGGCTATCTCACAGTCATGCCCAGGCTCGGCCGTCCTGGCTCGACATTCTGGGCTCGGCACTCTGGGCTCAGCGCTCGGTACTGACTCCTAGCCACCAACTGGCTATCTCACAGTCATGCCCAGGCTCGGCATTCTGGGCTCCGCACTCCGAGCTCGGCGCTCGGATGGGAATCCCAGCCACCAACTGGCTATCTCACAGTCATGCCCAGGCTCGGCACTCCGGGCTCGGCATTCTGGGCTCCGCACTCCGGGCTCGGTGCTCGGATGGGATTCCTAGCCACCAACTGGCTATCTCACAGTCATGCCCAGGCTCGGCCGTCCTGGCTCGGCATTCTGGGCTCGGCACTCTGGGTTCAGCGCTCAGTACTGACTCCTAGCCACCAACTAGCTATCTCACACTCATGCCCAGGCTCGGCACTCCGGGCTCGACATTTCGGGCTCCGCACTCCGGGCTCGGTGCTCGGATGGGATTCCTAGCCACCAACTGGCTATCTTACAGTCATGCCCAGGCTCGGCCGGCCTGGCTCAGCTTTTCGGGCTCGGCACTCCGGGCTCGGCAATCGTCACTGACTCCTAGCCACCAACTGGCTATCTCACAGTCATGCCCAGGCTCCACCGTCCTGGCTCGGCATTCTGGGCTCGGCACTCTGGGCTCAGCATTCGGTACTGACTCCTAGCCACCAATTGGCTATCTCACAGTCATGCCCAAGCTCGGCACTCCGGGCTCGGCATTTCGGGCTCCGCACTCCGGGCTCGGCGCTCGGATGGGATTCCTAGCCACCAACTGGCTATCTCACAGTCATGCCCAGGCTCGGCCGTCCTGGCTTGGCACTCTGGGCTTGGCGCTTGGCACTCGCGCTCGGTACTGACTCCTAGCCACCAACTGGCTATCTCACAGTCATGCCCAGGCTCGGCACTCCGGGCTCGGCGCTCGGATGGGATTCCTAGCCACCAACTGGCTATCTCACAGTCATGCCCAGGCTCGGCCGTCCTGGCTCGGCACTATGGGCTCGGTGCTCGGCACTCGGCGCTCGGCACTCGGCACTCGGCACTCGGCGCTCGGTACTGACTCCTAGCCACCAACTGGCTATCTCACAGTCATGCCCAGGCTCAGAACTCCGGGCTCGGCATTCTGGGCTCGGTACTCCGGGCTCAGTGCTCGGATGGGATTCCTAGCCACCAACTGGCTATCTCACAGTCATGCCCAGGCTCGGCCGTCCTGGCTCGACATTCCAGGCTCGGCACTCCGGGCTCGGCACTCCGGGCTCGGCGCTCGGATGGGATTCCTAGCCACCAACTGGCTATCTCACAGTCATGCCCAGGCTCGGCACTCTGGGCTCGGCGCTCGGTATTGACTCCTAGCCACCAACTGGCTATCTCACAGTCATGCCCAGGCTCGGCACTCCGGGCTCGGCATTCCAGGCTCGGCACTCCGGACTCGGCGCTCGGATGGGATTCCTCGCCACCAACTGGCTATCTCACAGTCATGCCCAGGCTCGGCCGTCCTGGCTCGGCATTCCGGGCTCGGCACTCTGGGCTCGGCGCTCGGATGGGATTCCTAGCCACCAACTGGCTATCTCACAGTCATGCCCAGGCTCGGCATTCCGGGCTCGGCACTCCGGGCTCGGCGCTCGGCACTGACTCCTAGCCACCAACTGGCTATCTCACCGTCATGCCCAGGCTCGGCCCTCCAGGCTCGGCACTCCGGGCTCGGCACTCCAGGCTCGGCACTCTGGGCTCGGCACTCCAGGCTTGGCACAGACTCCTAGCCACCCACTTTCTATCTCATAGTCTTGCCCAGGCTCGGCCCTCCGGGCTCAGCTCTCCTGGCTCGGCACTCCGAGCTCGGCACTCCGGGCTCGGCACTCTGGGCTCGGCACTCCGGGCTCGACGCTCGGCGCTGGGCATGCGGGCCCCTACTGAATGGGTCTCCAACATCCCCTTGCTTTTCCAACAAATAAGGGGGCTCGCCTGCCGACTCTCCACGCTCGTCAAGGAGGTTTCCTGCTCCACGGCATCAACATTGCCCCTTGCTTTTCCAACCTCGATGTCCCCTGCTCGTAAAACCTCGATGTCCCCTCGCTCTTCCAACTAGCGAGAGGATCCTCTACCGACCCCAGACGCTCAGCAAACCGAGCTCCAATCTGACAGACCTCGACGTCCCCTCGCTCTTCCAACTAGCGAGAGGATCGTCTGCCGACCCTCGGAGCTCCTCTGCCGACCCCAGACGCTCGGCAAACCGAGCTCCAAATCTGACAGACCTCGACGTCCTCTTTCTCTTCCAACTAGCGAGAGGATCGTCTGCCAACCCTCGGAGCTCCTCTGCCGACCCCTAAATGCTCAACAAGCCGAGCCCCAGAAGAAGACCTCGCCTCCCCCTCGCTCTTCCAACTAGCGAGGAGCTCGGCCGCCGACCCTGAGTACTCAGCAAAACGAGCCCCAACGGGAGACCTCGGCGCCCCCTCACTCTTCCAACTAGCGAGGGGATCGCCCAACGACCCTTGGAGCTCGTCCGCCGACCCCTAGTGCTCGTCTGCCGACCCCAAGCCTTGGCGACCGTCGCTCCGGTCCTCCGACTATTCTACACTTAGCCTCCCGGGCAAACTCCAAGAAGGGATCCCTTTCTCCTACCCCCTGGCCTCTTCAGGAAGTAGCAAATCCTACTTTCTCACCACAACATCCACCCTACTCTTCCTACAGAGGCGAAGAATCACTCCTACATGGCTGGTTCACCCAGCCCTACAGGAGTGTGGGGCTTGTGATATGGATTAGGAATGACGTGGCCCGTCCTGGGCCACAGGATCCCCTCAGGATGCGCGCACCTCCTGATCCTCCCGATCTGCCACGTCAGCGTCGGAAAACCGCCCGGGCCGCTCCACGTCAGTCCGGAAACCGTCCGGGCATCTGCCACGTCAGCCCTAAACTGCCCGAATTTCCACCGCTTCAGCTTCACGGGCAACCGGGTCCAGACCGGGCCCCAAACGGGTCCAGACCCGGTTGGCACCTTCTATAAATACCAGACCCCTACTCCTTCTCCAGGTAATCAATCTTTCTTCCAAAAAACCCTAGTTACTGTTGCTCTATCTTAAGTGACTGATTAGATCGTCGGAGGGTCTGCCACCGGAACCAACCCCGATGTTTCTAGACCGTCCAGGTACACAAGACCTCGGATCTGAGCCCCCTGATCCGAGCCCAGCCTCACCTCACTCCAAGTCTGTCGCAGGTACCGCTCGGCAAGCCGAGGGTCGTCTGATTAGTAGCTTCCTCTTCCAAATATAAATCGAGTAAGAACTCACACCTGGTGCATCCACACGTCTTCCAGAAACAAACCGCATCAAGCGACAACATATGTCATCACTGCAATTTGCAGATTAATCACCACGCATCAGACTGAGGTAATGTAATATGTCATATGTAGATGTTGATGCAAACATAGAAATAGTAATCAAAGAGAAACAACGTAACTAGTACAAGCGTGTTAAGTAGGAAGCAATGTAACCAGTACAAGCATTGAGCTTATGAATTAAAAGACAAAGGCAATGTTGTAATATTGGATGCACAGTACAAGAAATTACAAACTTCACCTTATTAAATAAAGCAGAAGAAAAACTCGAAGGACAATCGCCATAACAAACTTCATATTCCTCAGAAGTAAGGCCATTTTATGCAAGGTCCTGATGGCCCTTGACACATAGGTATATCTACAAGTTTATGAAGACATATGGATTGGACACACCTTCGCTAGTGAGAGACGTGAGATGAGGGAAGTGTGGTATATCGCAATCGCCGCAACGACCTAAGTTTTATGGCTTGACAGAAATAACATTTACTTTCGTGAGATTTGTAATAGTATTCATGGTAATCTTACCCATATTATGCATCTTATTTTCTTTTGTGTTATAGCTGCGACGAGGGGACCAAGAGGGAGAATCGCCAAAGAGGGAGAATCGCCAAAACATTTGAGGTAGGGGAATACGATGACGAGGAGGTGGTGATTTCTCCCACTTTGAACTGATACGGTGCGACACGACTTGGTTGTTCATCCTCCATGGCGATATTGGAGGGGCATATTTTACCATGTTGCTCTCGTTTTGATTCGCTTGTATGTATGTATTTTATTGTATCTGTCCCCCCTCCTATGCACTTTGGAGGTACTATGTTTTATTTTCTGCATTGTAGTTTTGTAATTGAGCCCAGTACTCTATGTTTGTTTTATTAACTCTTTATTAATAAACATGTGGCTATATTTCACATTTTTCTTAAAAAATAAAAAATAGAAAAAATAACTTCGTATAACATAGCATAGCAAATGAGGAGAGGGAGCACTTTGTGTCCTGTTGCTTCCAATACTTTCTATTCTACAAACTGTATTCAGAGTCTAATGCACAATGCATATGAAACAAACAAACATCTTCAAAATGTTTAGTCAGCGAATGCCTGATTTTCTACATAATTAACAAAATCGCGGCCCCTCGGCCCCCAGGACATTTACCTAGAAATTACCTTGTTAACTGAAATTATTTGTGCCCATTAACATATTTCTAATCCTCGAACATCATGTAGACAAAAAAAGATCAACCAAAAAACATGTTTTTTTATTAAATACAAACATAAAATCAATTTCTATTTATAATCCCATGTCATTCAAGATGATTAATGAATACCGAAGCATACCTAAAGGATCCATGAGACTCTGATGGAAAGGATGATGCTCTTGATGGATTAATGATCTTCCAATTGTAGATTTTCCTTAATTTTACCTTAGTTCCTATTCTAGTGGGATGAAGATAATTGTATATTTTCTCTCTTTACAATTGGGGATCATAAACTCCTATATTTATAGTAAGTACATGTTTTTTCATGAAGAGTCGGGACTCTTGAGTTCATAACCTATGACTTTTGAATTCATAACCTATCATTAAGAGGCATAACTTTTGAGTTCATAACTCTTTTATGAAGAGTCATGACTTTTGAGTTCATAACCCTTTTATGAAGAGTCATGACTTTTAAACCTTTCTTATATCTATTTTGGCTCATCATAAAAATAGAAATAAGACATTTGGTATGTACACATTGCAAAGCTCATATCAAATGAGATGTCTTTAATCCCATTAGCTTACTCATATAAGATCACTTTAAATGGGATAATCATTTAGATAATTTACAATACATAATTTATAATATATGTAGGCCCACATATTAGATAAATATCTAACAATCTTCCACTTAGGCCACATATGTCATTATAAAATCATGTATTCAAAATAACCTTATGAGCTCAAAACTGTTATCTTATCTGTCATCTCAAATTATCTGGTCCATCAATCATATCAATTAAAGGATCAAGGTGGTATTTGTTATATTTATCGTAACTAGACACATCAATGGTCACGTATATCAATGTAATCAACGACATAGATCAGGTATGGATGTGTAGCATGAAAATTACATGTAATGTGATCTAAACATGCCCATTTCCAACTGGTCCAACTTTACTTTAGTGAGATCATTTAAGGACAATTTCGTACAAAGTGTAATAAACTGAATAACAAACATTATTTCTGATCAGAAAAGTATCCAAATACAAAAGCAATCATATATACAAAATCAAACATAGAACATAAAGTGCAAAAGTGATAAATTCCCACTAAACTAAAGATTCCTCATACTCTAAGATACCCATGTGAGCAGTATGCTCATGAAAGACCTTGGGTGAAAGGCCGTTTGTAAGAGGGTCAGCTATCATGGAGTTTGTCCCAAAGTGTTCTATGGAAATCTGTCTACTCTGTACCCTCTCTTTGACAACTGGGAACTTGATGTCAATGTGTTTTGACTTGGTCAAGCTCCTATTGTTATTGGAGTACAAGACGGCTGATTTGTTGTCACAGTATAACTTAAGTGGTCTTTCAATTCCTTCCAAAATTTGTAGCCTAATGACAAAGTTTCTTAACCAAATTCCATAATTAGATGCCTCATAACATGCTATAAACTCTGCTTCCAGGTGGACGAAGTAATAAGAGTTTGCTTGGCACTGCGCCAAGAAACTGCACCACTAGCCAACAGATAGATATAGCCCGAAGTGGATCTTCTACTAGCTTGGCATCCAGAAAAATTGTAGTCAGAATACCCACTGATCTCCAAATGATCTAACCTCCTATATGTGAGCATATAATCCCTTGTTCTTTTCAAATACCTCATAACCCTTTTGGCTACTTTCCAATAAGCCATTCCTGAATTGCTTAAGTATCTGCCTAACACTCCAACAATGTATGCTATGTCCGGACACATACAAACTTGAGCATACATTAGACTCCCTACAGCTGATGCATAGGGAATCTTTTGCATCTCTTGAATCTCAAGGTTTCCCATTGGGCATTGACTGAGACTAAATTTGTCTCCCTTAGCGACCGGAGTATCACCTGGTTTGCAGTCCTGCATCCCAAACCTTTTGAGCATCTTATCGATATAGCTCCTTTGTGACAATCCTAGAGTATCCCGAGATTGGTCCCGGTGTATCTGGATACCTAATACAAAGGAGACATCACCAAGATCTTTCATCTCAAAATTCTTGATAGAAATCTCTTGGTTTCATGCAACATGCATATATCATTAGTGGCAAGCAACATGTCATCAACATACAATACCAAGAAAATATATTTGCTCCCACTGAATTTTTGATACACACAATCGTCAACAATATTCATCCTGAAACCAAATGAGAGAACTACCTGATGAAATTTTTGGTACCACTGACGAGATGCCTGTTCTAGCCTATAGATGGATTTGGTCAGTTTGCAAACCATCTTCTTTGAGTCTCTCAACACAAAGTTTTTTGGCTGCACCATATAGATCGTTCCATCAATGTTGACATTGAGAAATGTTGTCTTGACATCCATCTGATGAAGCTCCAAATCATAATGTGCAACAAGATCCATGATTGTCCTAAAAGAGTCATTTGATGATACTGGAGAGAGTCTCTTTAAAGTCAATCCCTTCTTTTTGAGTTTGTTTGTCCAATGGGTCATTTGATTGTCCAATGGGTTTCGCACCTTCTGGTAATGGGACAAATTCACAAACCTTATTGTCTTGCATGGACTTATACTCCTCATTTATCGCTTCAAACTACTTTTCCAGGTTGGAATTTTGTATGGCTTGACGGATGCTGATTTGATCATTCTCCATCATACCATCATTTTCCTCATGTTCCTAAAGAAACACTATGTAATCATCTCGAATAGTATTTCTCCTTTCTCTAGTAGATCTCCTTAATGGCACCGGTTCTTAAGGTTGTTGAGTTTGTTTTTCTGGAACAATTACCTCATTTTGAATAGGGGGTTGTTCAACGTTGTCTTGTTGAGGTTCCGAATTCACTTCTTGATCAATGATAGGTATACGAACCCAAACATTGTAAGCAATGTCTCTAATCTTATTTCTCCCCCCAAACTCAACATCCTCAAAAAAATGTTGCAGTTCCCGTCTAAAAAATGTACACAATCTACACAAGAGGGGTCACTTTGGTGACTTCTTGTTTTAATTAATTTACTTAAAATGTTAAACGATTATATAGTCTAAAAAATGTGACCAATTATTTGATTGATTGAAAACTTTAATCCTAAAATGATAACTTGCGAGAATTTGAGAAATGAATTTTTTTTTTTAAATTCCAAAACTAAACCCAAATTCAAATCCAAAATTAATTCAAGTTCAGAGGAACGCATAAGTGAATGTACATCACAAAACAGTAGTGAGCACAATTCAAAAAAAAAAAACACCATGGAAGATCAAGAAAACAAAAATTGAAAACTCCATTGTGGAAACTCTGAACCTTAAAAAATCGTTAAATCATTCATGAGTGAAACATGGGTTGCTCTGATACCAATTATTAACTGAAATTATTTGTTCCCATTAACATATTTCTAATCCTCAAACATCATGTAGACTAAAAAAAGATCAACAAAAAAAATATTCTTTATCAAACACAAACATAAAATCAATTTCTATCTATAATCCCATGTCATTCAAGATGATTAGTGAATGCGGAAGCATACCAGAAGGATCCATGAGACTATGATGGAAAGGATGATGCCCTTGATGGATTAGTGATCTTCCAATTGTAGATTTTTTTAATTTTACCTTAGTTCCTTTTCTAATGGGATGAAGAGAATTGTATATTTTTTCTCTCTACAATTGGGGTCATAACCTCTTATATTTATAGTAAGTACATGTCTTTTTCACGAGGAGTCATGACTCTTGAGTTCATAACCATTGAGTTCTTAACCTATCATTAAGAGCGATGACTTTTGAGTTCATAACTCTTTTATGAAGAGTCATGACTTTTGAGTTCATAACCCTTTCATGAAGAGTCATGATCTTTAAACCTTTTTTATATCTATTTTGCCCCATCATAAAAATAGAAATAAGACATTTGGTATCTACACATTACAAAGCTCATATCAAATGAGATGTCTTTAATCCCAATAGCTTAACTCATACACGATCACTTTAAATGGGATAATCCTTTAGATAATTTACAATAAATAATTTATAATATATGTAGACTCACATATTAGATAAATATCTAAGATACCTCACAATCACTGTGAGGATAACAATGCTAAATCACCAATGGCTTTTCCAGTTTTAAGACCTGAAATTATACTTTTACTTGAACCATGTTTATGACTAGAGCTGGTATCGGGTCCTATCGGGTCGGGTCCTCCACTACCCGGACCCGGACCCGGTACCTCACGAGTCCACAAGTTGGACCCAAACCCGGACGTGCAAGAACCGGATCGGGTCTAGGTCGGGTCCTAGTTAAAAAAAAATACTCGTCGGGTCCGGTAGTAAAGAATAAATATTTGCACTTAAGTATTTTTGCACCTAATACCCTACGATTCTAACAATTTTTGCACTTAAGCACATGAATTAATATTATATTTACTCATCTATCTTCAAGAATTACTTTGATATGTATATTCCAATAACCTTATTATTCAAATTTTATATGTTTGGGGATATTTTTTAACGGGTCCGGGTCCGGGTCGGTTCTATTTCAAGTGGACCGGACCCGGACCCGAAAGTGCATCGGGTCTTATTTTAAGACCCGGAGCCAGATCCGTATGGATCAGGTTGGTTCCGGTCTAATGTCGGGTCCGGGCCAGGTCCGGGTATCGGGTAAATGTGACAGTGTTATTTATGACTCTTCCTTTTTGCTTTACCACCATTTGCTCCCTCTTGTGGTAGTGGTGATTTAGGCATACTATGTTTGAGGGCCACCCTGTATTCCCTGAGCATCCACACTCATTTGCTATTTTACCAATTTGACAAAATGAGAAGCAAAATAGTGTTGCACTCATTTGCTATTTTGCCAAATTTTAGCAAATGCTGAACATTAGCTTCTCATATATGATTAAAAGATTTGACAATTGCCAAATATAATGACGGAACAAAATGTTTCATCTCAAACTTATTATAATTTTTAAGGGGTCGGACGGAGCCTGTTGTGTTGTCCCTAAATTTTTTAGATTTTTTTTTTATATAAAAAAACTATCGGACGGAACAACATACTCAGTCCAAATTTTTAATTTAAAAAACAAAATTCATCGTCGGATAAGAAAAAAAAACAAAATGACGGAACATACAGAACAAAATGTTTTGTCCTTCAATTTCTTTGTTTTGGAAATTTTAATCCAAGTCCTATTTCCTCCATTCTTTTCATAAATTGTCAAGTCCAAGTCAAACCAAGTTAAAAATAAATTACATCTGTTACCGCTAAATTTGGTGTGGGGGCAAACAGATAGTATTTGTGGATTCTTGGGGAAACTGAATAGCGAACCTTGACTTCTTACGCCGGAGTTTGACCGCTGACTCCCGCCGTTCACTTGCAAAAAGTGCGAAACACCGGGGTTGATCTCGGTGACACACCCTCCGACGCTCAAGTCAGTAATCAGGAAAGATTATGAGAGAGCGTAAATTGGCAAAAGATTGATTACCTCTTAATGGTGGTGGATGGGGGGTATTTATAGCTGCCTTTGGGATCAGATTAGGAATGAAATTCCTAATTCCCAGTAAAAGGATAGAGCGAATCAAGGTCGTTGATTGAATGCAATCAGAAACCCTAATCCTATCCTGCTGGACCGGGTTTGCTGCAGGTTGGAACCCGCACCCAGTTGAGGTGGATCCGTTCGCGGGTTATTGGGTCTTAGGAGAGAAGACCCAGTACCCGTTTTAGACCCATTTATAGGTGAAATTACCATCTTACCCCCAAGCTTTGAGATTCGCGCCTGATTTGGATGGTTCTGATTTAACCCCATTTTTAGCCATATCACGAGCCCCCCACTCCCGAAGACTGAGCTTGATCAGCTTTTGAGGAGTAGTTTCACTATTTTAATGGCTTGTAGGGTGGTATCGGAGTCCAAATGAGGGATGTTGAATCTTTGTATGTGGTATTATGGTAATTTTCGAAGCTATTTGCGCGCTTAAGGTTACTCTTGATCTCTCTTCGACTTTTGGTGATTTTTCCTAATTTTGCGAAGTGGTGATTTATTATTCGGGGGTCTTAATTAACCTTTCTAAGCAATAATTATCTACCTAGGGTTTCAAAAATATTTTCCCAAATATATAATTATTTTTTAGAATTTTTAATTAATTTTCCTGAATTTTAAATCACTTTTTCGCAGTATTTAGGTAGATGATTTGATGTTATTTGCGTCGTTTCATGGCTTAGACGCTTCGACTTCGTCGCCGACCCCTTACGAGCTTACACCATGAAGAAGGCCGAGGTCCATGGGGGTTCGGTACCTACTGCCGAAGCGCACAGATACTTCGACCAGGCTATAGGCACGTTCGGCGGATCCTTGGTGGAGTTCGGAGTAGTTTCCTCCCTGTAAGAGGGTCGGTGCCGAGAGCGCTCGGCAACATCTGCCGAGGTCCACTTTTCCATATAACATAGTCGGTGACGAGAGCGTTCGGCGACATGTGCCGAGGTCCTCATTTCCATGTAACATGGTCGGTGACGAGTGCGCTCGGCGACATGTGCCGAGGTCCATATTTTTCATGTAACATGGTCGGTGGCAAGAGCGCTCGGCAGCATGTGCCGAGGTCCAATTATTTTTCAGGTGATAATTTTTCCCATGTAACATGGTCGGTGACAAGAGCGCTCGGCAGCATGTGCCGAGGTCTATTTATTTTTCAGGTGACAATTTTTTCCATGTGACATGGTCGGTGACAAGAGCGCTCGGCAGCATGTGCCAAGGTCCAGTTATTTTTCAGGTGACAAATTTTTTCCATGTAACATGGTCGGTGACAAGAGCGCTCGGCAGCATGTGCCGAGGTCCAATTATTTTTCAGGTGACAATTTTTTCCATGTAACATGGTCGGTGACAAGAGCGCTCGGCAGCATGTGCCGAGGTCCAATTATTTTTTAGGTGACAATTTTTTCCATGTGACATGGTCGGTGACAAGAGCGCTCGGCAGCATGTGCCGAGGCCTTAGATTGCGTTTTTTGGCAACGTACGAAACGTCAAGCTGAGTTGGCGACTGCTGAACTTCTGACAGATGTGATAGTAATTAATTTGATGGCTGCTTATCTTCTGACTACTCTGACAGATCTGTCAGCCATTAATGCGATAGTACGGCTAGGCGCGGTGAACAATGTGACGGTTCAGGTCATTTTGTCGCCTTGTGTAAATGGGCTGGCTCTGTGGGCCCATTATCCTTATTTCGCGTGCCAAGCACTATAAAACTTCACCCCCTTCTCATTTCTCACTTCTCTGAATTTTTACTCAGGCAGTAATTTCTGCTAGTGAGAGCTCACGGTGATCGACGATTGCTTTTCCGGTGAAAATTCTGTCCGTTCCCATCAACTCAAAGGTAATTTATACTTAGCCATTCTTTAAGTATAAATATGTCTCCGAGCCCTCCCCTTTTGCCGCCGAAGTCCCCTCTCCGAATCAGATAGGTCGCCAAGACATGGACAGGAGGGTCTCAGGTCGGGACACTATAGTGGAAGACTCGAAGCGTATGAGGGAGTTCGGCAGGTTTCCAGGGCCGCTGACAGGACTTCAAAGAGTTTGAGAACTCCCGGGGGAGGAGGCTGAGCGCATTATTCACGGGAAGGGGAGAGCCTTTGAGGAAAATTAGGCAAGGGAGACCTCCGAGGCCGATGAAACGGTATCGATCCTTAGCCTGGAGGATTTGGTAGTGATCCAGAGTTGCTTCCAAATTTCGGAGGAGTACGAGCTCATGTTGCCGGGACCCGGGGTTAGGGCAAATTCGCCGATGCCAGTAAATATGTGTTTCTGGCCGGTCGATGCCTTCATCGCCGGGGCTCGGCTACTCTCCACCCGTTCGCGATCCAAGTGCTGAGGTGGTTTGGGATCAGCCCCGTCCAACTGATGCCGAACGTGTGGAGGGTTATCAATGGGTTCGTACTTGTAGCACCCCGGATCCCCGTTATCGGACATCCGTGATACCTTTCAGAATCTTTACCTTCAAATGCATCTCAACACAGTAATAACACGGAAATTTAAAAACTTTTTATTTGCTAGATAGGTCATTACATCATTGATTACAACCGATAACTTGTTCTTGGACAAGGAGTACAAATTACATCAATTCATTACAACTTATTACAAGTATTTACAGACTCCTCTTGTAAAGCTATCATCTGCCTTCTGGAATGGTAATCGACTGATTACTTACGGAACTACGCTGAGCGGCCCATCGGCTCCCCCAGGACTTGCTCCTCAGTTTCAGTCTTCTGCTGCGCGACTCTGATATCTCTGCACCTGTTCAGAAGGTATAACCGATACTTAAAAGGTGGAAAACGTCAGTACTTCGACTGACGCAAAGCTGGTGATAACAGTGATCATCTAAAATTCAATCACAACTAATAATTTATGCAAAAAAGGAAAAGTGTGTGCCAAAACAAGGGTTTAGTGGATTCGGGTTCTAGTGCAGTGTTATGACATGACCCTATGACTAGATGTAGCAAACTCACATGCCTAACTTCTAATGCAAGCAAGACTTTGGAGCACGAATGCATCCCATACTACATACGCCCCCAAATCTAACCGTCTTTCTCCACAATTTAGGGATTCGAACCCTCGCCATGCACCCTACTCTTGTACACACTCCAGTTCTCAATAGACTGTTCGTCGCCCAAGGAGATTACAGCGGTCGGTCTAATTCCGCCCTGCAGTGTCCAAGTGGTCACCGCCAGTTGGTACCCACGTACGGACCTCCTTAGAAACCGCGTTGAACCTGGTCCTTACGACCCTTGGTTCCACATGTCCACCCATGGACTGACGCATGCGTGTTCACCCCTCATCGGGTAATGAACTGATATATACCAAAAAAACCACAAAACACAAAACCCGTGCTTTAGGGACCACGGAAGGTCAAATCCTCCAAGCCTCCCGCACCTTACTTCGGCAGAACTTTGGGAATCAACAGATCGAGATACGAGCTAGGGACGCAATCCATTAGCAGCCGAGAACGTATCCCTATGACTGGAAGATACAACACCGACTATAGTTTACTAGGACTAATGCAATTTCCCAACCCCTTAATAAACCATTCTAACCCCTACCTTACTCTAATTATTTCGGGTAAGAATTAACTGCTTCCACATTGGCCTATCAACCTCTGGCCCCTAGCGATACTGGTCCGGTTCGCCACTTCCCCGACTTGGACTCATCCAGCATAATGGCCTACGCCTGCTGCTACTTCGACAGTAAATATATAATTGCCCCGTGAGCTCTACTCACTGGCATGCTCGGACGTCCTACGCTCAGCAGAAGTCTAATAATATAGGCTTGATAGGTGCAGGGTATCCTTTACCCTGGTGACTAACTCGAGTCACCCATCCCACTCGGGGAGTTAACAACCTCAATAACAGAGATCAACCACTTCTAGACACGAGTCATCGACTCAAATAACACACAAGGAAAAAATGCTTTCACAACCCTTAGTCCAAACCCAGACTAAGCGACCTACGGGTTTCTGCCCGAACCTCAAAATGGTCATAACTCTCTCGATACAACTCCGATTGGAGTGTATGAGCCCAACCTGGAAAGGTACTATCCTAGGCTACAGCTTCCTAGTTGATCACGCGCTTAGATTCAACCATCTAAGTCCTCGAAATAGCTTCTCAAGCTCCAGCCCGCGTGCTTCCTGTGCACGGGCTGCACCTTACCATTAACACAAAATCCTACTCGTTCATCAAAACAACACAAACTCAAATTCTGTAGAAGGTTGTGGGTGTCCTCAACAACTCTCTAGTTGGTCATGAGTGCAAATTATACCATTAAGTCACCCTAACACACTCATCTATCATCAATACACCAATTCACACAATTGGTCTCTCCAATTCAGAGCACTCAGCTCTACTCTAGTCCTCTATCCAGTCTTACAAAAATCATAATAATTCAACCGTTTACTAGAATTACCTCAAATTAGTTTTGTTGGAAAGGTTTAGGTGTCCACTACAACTCTATACTGGGTCATGATCCTCAAAATGTGCCTCTAACAAGTCTCAAATTCCCAATCTTTACAGAGTATCAAAACTGGATGAAAACAGAACAGTGCTTAATCACAAAATCACAGTAAATTGCACACTTATCCAAATGATATAAAATTTATGGTGGTGACACTAGACATCATACCCAATATCATGCAAAAGACCTCATGTCAAAATTATAATTATACAATGAGTAATAGCTTTTACAAGTGAGCACAGAAACCATCAAGTTTTCTAATTCAACATCAGCTACTGGTTATAGAACGATTTTTCTCATGCCTCTAAAGTCATCCAAATAATTTACTGATTTTTTTACATAATAAACATGAATTCAGGAACATTGAATAAAAATTGTAGATAAATATCATGCTTCAATAAATTACGAAAATTCTTACAATATCAGTCATCCTGTTTTTCTTTTTCTGAGTCTGCCTTACGACACAGATCCATATTACGATTTTATTAGCATATCAAATGATCATAGAAAAATCTGAAATAAATCATGAATGATCCTAACACATATATGAACAAACACCTTTAATTTTATGGTCTAATTCATCATATTTTGCTCTCGGAAAAATCCACAAAATGGTACTTCGAACCAGTTTTTCCTAGTTCAATTCTGACTTCTACTTCTAACCTTTAGAAGAGCAATCATATGCATTCTAGCACACATGCATGCAACCAAAATTAATTAAAAGACAATAATTTCAAGTTTAGAGAAACTTTCCACCTTTGGTTGTAGTAGTAGAAGGAACTTCTTCAAGCTTCTTCTCTTTGAAATCTCCTTTTGATCCTTCTTCTTCACTTCCTTCTTCTTTCTCTCCTCCTTCTCTTGAGGTGTTTTCATCTGAAATTTCCAAAGCAAAAGGGAGAAATGAAGTGGGAAATGAGGGTGATGGGAGGTGGAGGCCGGATTTGATAGGGGGTAGGTTTAGGCTATAGGTGGTTTTGTAGACCAAAACCATGGCTTAACCCATTGGTTTTGTGTGTGTTAGGTTGGCTGCCCAACATAGCCCTTAACGAGCTCCAACGAGTGTGAGACGTGTGTTTTAACGAGCGCACGCAACCTATATTCACTGTAGTACCATACTATGTTATATTTGCATGTGCGTCGTGCCGAAAACTAGCAGTTATACTAGTATCGGTCCGTCTCGTTCTCGTGCATTCTTGCAATGCAACTCTCCCAAAAACCGTCCCGTAGCCCTAACCATCCACCATGATGGCAAAATCGACCCATAAGACTACAATCAATTGCACGCATACTAACAATATACATACACATGTGCATATATTTAGGTACCGTACAAAACGGGGTGTTACAGTACTCCACTGCCAAGCGGCTGGGATCGAGTCGGAGCTGAGGGTACTCCAGACCATCAGCAGAACCGGTATTACGTAGCTCCGAGGCACGGAGGTTGGCTCGTTGTCTGCCCCAATTCCATCAAGCACTGGCGAGATAAGTATTTGATAGTGCGGAGCGCGGAGGCGTGGCCCATACCCACTAGTTTCGTAGAGGAGGTGTCGAGGCGAGTAAGGGAGTCGCCGATGCTTCACCCTCGAGAAGAGGAGGCAGTGCAGACTCTTCTTGACAGGCTGAAATACGATTGGAGGGAGCTGACCGAGGACATTCTCTTCAGGGGAGGGCTCAGCCGCGTAGATCCCAGTACGCGGCTCTTTCTATGCTCTCATTTTTTTTCTTTAAACTTGCCTGTTCCAACTTGTGTCTTTAACTGGCTTCTTATTGGATGCAGCGGCAATGGATTTCGATGCGGTGATGGCGCAGAGGGTAGCCCTCGGAAGTAAGGCGCCGAAGAAGTGCAAGAGGGTTTCTACCAAGCTGCCGCACGCGAAGGCTCCGAGGGGCGCGAGCGTAGCCGAGGAGGTGGAGCCTCCGGATGTGGTGTCCCCGACCCCTGCCGCAGGAGTAGCCTCGGCGTCGACTGCGGCAAGGGACTTCCCGATCTCCGCCGCTATTGGGATGGGGACCCCCCCGCTGCGGTGACGGCTGAGGAGCTCCTGACTGAGGAGCACAAGAGGATCCATATTCCAGACTGGCAGGTTCGGAAGCATGATGGGTTCCTCGGTGACTCGTTGGCAAGCATGTAGGTGGTCAAACACCTGGCGATGCCAAAGGACCGAGCCTCCATGGAGGCCGGTCTGGCGGGTGACGACGCTATCGAGATCGCGCGTTCAGCGGTTTCAGTAAGTGTCAAATTTATGTCTTTGTTGGTTACTTTTCCTTTGGATTTTTCTAACTCTTTGTACTTTTTATTGCTTTCGTTGTAGATCATCATCCACTTTGGTCATCTTTTAGAAAATATGACGGAGTTGGAGAAGGAGCTGAAACAAGAGACCAACCGGGCTCGGGCTGAAAAGGCTCGAATGGGCACTGACTCGACAAGCTGAGGGTCGAGTCCGAGGATAGGTCGATGAGACTCGAGTATCTCGAAGGCCTGGTTGTGAAGCTCGAGGCCGACCTTCTGCGGTAGAAGGAGGAGTCGGCCAAACAGCTGGCCGAGGTGGCGAAGACCAAGGACACCGCGGTGAAGGGGGCCGAAGAGGCCACCATGGCAAAGGCGCAGGGTTTCCTTGCCCAAAACATGGCCAAGGCCTATGCCCAAGCCATCTCTCATGTGTCGGAGCGATACCCAGAGGTGGACTGCTCGGGGTGGAGGCTGTTCCCGGGCCACGTCGAGGGCTTCTACCCTGAGTCGGAGGGAGAAGAAGAAGAAGGCGACGATGAGGACGACCGCAAGGTTGAGGTCGTCGGCGAGGTGCATATCACCGAAGTAACCCCGCTGGCGATTCAGCCCCCATCGGGGGGGTCCGTCCCCATCCAGTCTCGATGCCCCGGGAAAGAGGTCGACCCTTGATTTCACCTCCTCTTGTTTTCTCCTTTTTTTTGTCTTGTCCTGTATTGCCTAATTGCGGACTGGCCACCACATTTTTTGTGATGAATGAAAGAAACTTTTGAGCTCGACCCCATGTTGCCTTTGACTAACCCCCCTAACCCTCTTTTTTTTGCTTGAAATTCGACTAAGTGTTTAGACAAAGAACTTTCGCTTTAATGCATGAAGCTTTTATTCAGGGGTCAGACGAGGAGTGAACTCGTGACTATTTACTGAGCCTCGTTATTTGCTTTGATCTTTTCAGCTTGCCGAGGCGACCCACTCAGCCAAACACACTCGGTCTGGGGAGGAGTTTGGTTCCGAGGATAGCTTGGGGTCAACGAGACTGAGTTTGGCTAGGTGCCGAGAGCGCCTTTATGAGGTCGAGTTGGGGTTGCGTAGGGCTAAGAGCGAGCGGAACCATCTGCAGGTGGTCTTGAGCCAACAGGACATCGAGATTCGGCGACTAGAGGGTCGGCTCGCCGATATCCCTCCTGTGGATGAGGAGGATGGCTCGTCGATGGCCTTCACAAACGGGCTAAGGTTGAAGTGTCTCCAGCTATCTCTGTCGAAGATGACAGCAGAGAGGGACGATATGCTCACCGAGGTGCACCACTTGCAGATAGTGGAGGCCGAACTTCTGGCAGAGGAAGAGGAGCTGACCAAGGTGGTGGGCAGGTTGATGACCGAACATGACGAGCTGACGGTGAAGGTAGATGCGTTGAAAAGAGCCACAGTGGATAGGGGCATCGAAGTCACTCACCTCTGCCAAATTATCGCCTGTTGCCCCAGCATTCCGAGCTCCGCCGTGCCTCCTCGCTTCGAGGTAGAGGCAGGAGACGAGTCTCTAAAATAGAGGATCGCTGAGTTGGAGGTTGAAGTGGCACGCCTAAAGCCGCACTCGGGGCCAATTAACGTCAGGAGCACTTCATGCACTCGCGAGGAGGGTGAGCGAGGCATTTCGTTTTATGAGCTCGCGACATGTTCTCCTGTAGAGCGACCAAGTCCGGGTGATGCCCAAAGTGGCGTGGCAATTTCATCGAGTGGAGCATCCGTCGGCGCAACTGTTAGGAGCAGCGCCGAGGAAACATCTCAATTCGCCGGTTTAGGGACGAGTACTGGGATCAAGCGTCGCCGCCCTCAAGTGTCTTTGAAGCGAAATATCCCTGTGCCAAGGAAGCGCTGAAGATTTTTTGTTTTCTAAGTTTTGTATTTCGTCTAAGTGTAACGAGTCGGCATTGTAGTTTTTTGCTTTTGGAAGTCTTGTAGCTCGGTTGTATAGAAGATGCCGCTTTGTAATTGTCTCCCTGCACTTAATCAAAATGATGATTTTTCTTTGTGGAACTTGTGCGTTTTCGAACCCTTTCTGTTGTTGTGTTACTCGTGACTAAAGCGTGCCGAAGTCCGGAGACCTTCGCTCATTTGGGCCTCGGTGCCAAGAGTGCTCGGTAATGTGTGCCGAAGTCTAGAGCAAGGTTTTTGCTTGTTTGGGCATCGGTGCCAGGAGCGCTCGGCAGCGTGTGCCGAAGTTTAGAGTAAGACTAGGCGGGCTGAGCACTGCTTCGAACCTCTTGGCTCGTGAATCCGTGAGGACGAGTTCCTTGCAGTGGAGAGCCGCCTATTGGAGGATTACTTCAACTTTTAAACGAACCATAAGAACCAGAGGTTAGCTCCTCAGGGTCCTGGGCATGGGTCGGCAATATACGAGATTCTAGAGGTGATTTCATAGTCCGGTATTTGATCAAGGACTAGGGCGGTCGTGGACCTTCGACTTCGCCTTGTGAAAAAGTTGAGGACTCTCCAGGCCAGGAATTCACCGAAGCCTCTAACAAGTTCATGTTTGAAGCTGATACCTTCTCTCGAGGAAACATGAAGAATATAGCAAATTCATATCAATGACCTTCCAACCACGAGGATCAAGAGATGCAGTGTACCAAGACTAGCATACGAATGGTAGACCTAGCATCAGCTTCTCCCATGCTTAGTTTAGTTGTAAGGATTTCGCGCTCGGCAGCGAAACAAGAGTATATTTTAGCGGTTGTAGGAGCAATTCCGAATGGCAAGCCATTTCTAACTCGCTTAAGAGCGAGCTTGCGAAGCGGAGTCGAGCCAAGTCTTGGACTCCGAACTCGTCATTTGAGTATGTTTCAACGGTTGTGGGAGCAATTCCGAGTGGCGAACCACTTCTAGCTCACTTAAGAGCGAGCTTGCGAAGCGGAGTCGAGCCAAGTCTTGGACTCTGAACTCGTCGTTCGAGTATATTTCAACGGTTGTGGGAGCAATTCCGAATGGCGAACCACTTCTAGCTCGCTTAAGAGCGAGCTTGCGAAGCGGAGTCGAGCCAAGTCTTGGACTCCAGACTCGTCGTTCGAGTATGTTTCAACGGTTGTGAGAGCAATTCCGAATGGAGAACCACTTCTAGCTCGCTTAAGAGCGAGCTTGCGAAGCGGAGTCGAGCCAAGTCTTGGACTTCGAACTCGTCGTTTGAGTATGTTTCAACGGTTGTGGAAGCAATTCCAAGTGGCGAACCACTTCTAGCTCGCTTAAGAGCAAGCTTGCGAAGCGGAGTCGAGCCAAGTCTTGGACTCCAAACTCGTCGTTTGAGTATGTTTCAACGGTTGTGGGAGCAATTCCGAATGGCGAACCACTTCTAGCTCGCTTAAAAGCGAGCTTGCGAACGGAGTCAAGCCAAGTCTTGGACTCCGAACTTGTCGTTTGAGTATAAACAAGGTTAAAACAGAGAGACACAAGCAATTCACAAGTAAGATATGAAGAAAATGTTCTTTATTGAAAACTTATAGTCGGCTGCTTCTAAGTTGCGAGCCATTATTACATTGGAGAAATAAAGAAGCAAAAGTAAAATACAAGTAAAGTGAAAGGAACGATTCGACATCTGAAGGTACTTAAAGAGGCGTTCATGCGCTCTCTTGGTACTTCAAGAGATGGTCGGCATTCCATGTCCTGGGAACCTCTTTTCCTTCAAGGTATTCTAGACGGTATTTCCCCGGCCGAACTACTTTGGTGATCTTGTAGGGTCCTTCCCAATTTGGGGCTAGCTTGTTCTTCTGACTGGGGAAGGATATAGCTAACTTTCTGAGGACCAAGTCCCTTTCTTTGAGGTTGGTGGGACGGACCCTCTTGTTGTAGGCCATCTCGATCCTCCTTTGGTAGCTTTGTTGGCGAATCGATGCTCTTTCACGGAGCTCATCAATCAGATCCAAATTCACCCGAAGCTCCCTGGCATTCTGCTCTTCTTCATAGGCAATGAGGAGAGGAGAGGGTACGCCGACTTCTAGGGGGATCACAGCTTCGGACCCATAGGTTAGATTGAACAGCGACTCTCCTGTGGGGGTCCGTTTTGTGGTGCGGTAATTCCACAGTACGTTAGGGAGCTGATCTACCCATAAGCCTTTAGCGGACCTGTCCAGCCTCTTCTTAATACCAGAGAGGATTTGTCGGTTGGCATTTTCTACTTAACCATTTGACTGTGGGTGGGAGATGGAGGAGAAACGTTATTGGATGGCGAGGTCTTCACAAAAAGTTTGGAATGCAGCCCTTGTAAATTGTGTTCCATTGTCTGTTATAAGGACTCAAGGGACGCCGAACCTACAGATGATGCTCTTCCAGAAGAATTGAAGTACTTTATTCTCGGTGATTGTGGCCAGGGGCTTGGCCTCTATCCACTTTGAAAAGTAGTCGATTGCCACGACTAAGAATTTGAGCTAGCCAGGAGTTGGGGGAAACGACCCTAGTAAATCCATTCCCCACATTGCAAAGGGGATCAGACTCGATAGGGAGGTGAGCTGAGCTTAGGGTAGGCGACGAATGTTGGAATGCTTTTGACAAGAGCTGCATTGCCGAACATGTCGCTCGGCATCTTGTAGGAGGGTAGGCCAGAAATATCCATAATTCAACACCTTCCGGACAAGGGATCTGGACCCTGAATGTGCTCCGCCTATTCCTTCGTGAAGCTCTTGCAAGGCGTATGCGGCTTGTTCGGGGGAGAGGCACCTCAGATAAGGTCTACCGTTAACTTGTGTAAAGGAGCGTTTGTACAAGATCCCCTCAACAAGGGTGTACCGCTCCGCTCTGGTTCTGACTCGACGAGCTTCCTTAGGGTCTTTGATGGACTCAATAATAGTCACTTTTAGGAGCAGCGGGGACATCGACGACCATGAAGTTCATTGGCTCCGTTCGGGTAGTAGGAGTTTTTTCAGCGGTTACGTCGAGGGTGATCACCCCTTCAATAGTCACTGGCACTCTCATGAACCCGTGGAGTGTGTAGCCGGTGGGCTTAAGTCTGTCCCGAAATAGTTTGAGCCCCTTGAAAGCAGCGAGGAAGAGGATGTTAACGGAGCTGCTATTGTCCACCAGGATCCTCTCCACTTTAAAATTTGCCATATGGAGGTTGATGACTAGTGCATCACAATGGGGGGTTTGGACACCCTCAAGGTCTTCATCTGAAAAAGTGACCGGTACTCCGAGGCCCTTGGTGGGGGGCATGCCATGTACTGAGTTGACTTCCCTTATGAAAGCCTTTCGAGAGGAGTTGGAGGTGCCTCCCATGGGGCCTCTGTGGATGAGATGTAGGATGCGTTCCTCTTCGAACTTTGGAGTTTCATCGCGTTCAGGACGCTTGTTAGCCCCCCGAGGGGGAGGAGGGGGATCGATCCGGTCCTTTCTCACAAATTTGGTCAGCTGCTCCCTTTGGATAAGGGCCTCAATCTCGTTCTTCAAGGCCCGACAATTATTGGTGTCGTGGCCATGGTCTCGGTGATAGCGGCACCACTTCTCTCTGTCCCTCTTTTTGCCAGGGGTGTTCATCTTCGGGGGGGGGGGAGGTATCACCCCTTTCTTCTCAACTTCCATGAGAATAGTGGAAATATTGGCGTTAACAGGAGTGAATTTTTCGAATCTGGGGGAGGGCGGCGTTGTCTGCCATTGTCGTTCTGGAGCTTCTTGGCTCCCTCTTCTTCACCTGCCTTTCTTTTGGTTTCGGAGGAAGGCCCCTCAAAGGTGGGGCGGTGCTCAGCTTTCTCAGTCCGGATATACTTCTCGCTTTGGAGAAGGAGATCGGAGAAGTTCTGCGGGGGCTTCTTGGCGAGGGAGGACCGAAGGCTGAAGTTAAGGACATTCGACTGGAATGCTGCTGCAGCGACCGACTGGTCGAGGGAAGCGATGGACCTGGCTTCCGCGGTGAACCTTTTCACATAGTCTCTCAGCTTCTCACCCTTTTTCTGGTTGAGATAGAGTAGCAAAATGCTGGTCTTCTCAGTTCGGTGGCTACTCACGAAGTGGGTGACGAAGAGGGTCTCGAATTGCTCGAAGAAGAATATTGAGGATGGGACGAGGCGAGAGTACCATTTCCGGGCCAGACCCTTGAGAGTAGCGGGAAAGGTCTTGCACAGCAGAGCATCGGAAGCTTGGTGGATTAGCGTGAGGGTCTTAAAGATTTCGATGTGATCGTCGGGGTCGGACTCCCTGGAATAAGTCTCGAATTGGGGAGGCTTGAAGCCTATTGGAATGGGCGCCTCCATGATGGTTCGAGAGAAATGAGGTCGGCTTGGGCAAAGGGTCCCTCCTCTAAGCTCTTCTTCTCTGTCTAGCTGATTCGAGTGCTTCTCTATTTCGTGGAGACGACGGTAGACAGTGTCATCCCTTCGACGATAATCAAACGAGCCTCTGGACTCGTCTTCGTACGAGGGGGAGCAGGGGCGACGACGAAGGTAGCTCCGGGAGTGACGAGGACTAGAAATTTGCTGGGGATTGCTAGGAGCTGGGGGAGGAGTTAGGGACCCTCGGCGAGGACTTTGGACCGGAGGAGGACTGGGGATCCTCCGAGCATTGTTATTGTTGGATCGGAGATTGAGGGCTTGTAAGATGGTTGCTTGGAATTGCTAGAACTCGGCACGAGTGATGGGTGCTTCATCGTTCCTCGGAGGTCGCCGACCATCGGGAGAGTGAACTCTTCTCCTATTGTAACACCCTGATTTTTCAATTAATGAAAAATTATTTATTTTGCACGTGTTGTGCACGTGCAATATTTTGTTTGAATTATTTTATCATAATGTGTATAATTATTTAATATATTTTTCTCAAATTATTTTAGTACAAAAGCCTTTCTTTAAAAGCCTTATTTGATTTAACTAAAAAGCCTTTTCTTAAAAAGCCCAAAAGCATTTTTTGTTTTAATTATTTTTATAAAATTAGTTTGGCCCAAAAAGAAAGCCCATGAATTAATTTATTTTAATTAAACTTGTCATGTAGAAGACTTTTTTTTAACAAAATTATTTTTATACAATTTTGGAATGTACAAATTTGGCCTAGTTGCATGCACGTGCACTACACGTACACGTGCATTGCACATTTCTTATGCTTGGCCGGTAGCATTCTTTTGGGAGGGAAAGTTAAATTTTTGGTGTGGAGAACATGGGGGTAGTTTCAAGGAGGTGGGTAGTTTTCCTAACTCCTACTTGAATCTAAGCCCTTCATTTTGCAACCACCAAGATGATCTTAGCCCTCCATTCCCCTCATTTTTTAGTATAAATACCCCCCCTTTCTCATGGCTAATTTTTCATATGCAAAGTGCAATTTCTAAAGCTAATAGTATTATAATTGTGAGTTATAAAAAATAAGAGAGTGTGTGGTTCTTTGGTTGCTTGGAGCTTTCGGCCAAGGGGAGAAGCATTCGGTGGGGAGCTTGAGGAAGCATTCGGCTAGGGCTTGGGAGCTTGGAAGTGGTGCACTTTTGGCTAGGAGGAGGTGTTCTCATCTACTAGGACGTATTGCTTTTGTGTTCTCTCCATTAAGGTGGGTAAAACAATTCATGTTTCTAATATAGGGTTCATGCTAGTATATTGATAACATTATACATGGAAAATACTAATAAGAGACCACTCTAATTAAAAAGTTAGTATGTGAATGGCTTAGAATGATGTGATTAATTGTGTATGTGAATTGCTTGCATGAAATTAGGCCATATGAAGCACTTTCTATGATTATTTAGTCTAATTGAATAATGATGCAATGTGATTAGCATGATGTGTGAAAGTCTTTATTAATTACTTGCAAATTGTGTGGTTGAAACATGATAATTGATAAAGATATTAACACTATGGAATTTGAATAGGAAAGTATGTTGAATGCTTTGAATTCATGTGTAGAAGTGGCATAGATGAACCAAAGAATTGCTTGTTGTCATCAAATTAGAAATGTACCAAACTTAGTAATTGTTGAGTTTCACCTATTCATGTGCTATATGAATTCTCTTGATAGTATGAGTATGGGAAATCAAAGGTTGCATTGTGTTGTGAATGAAGATTAATGACCAGTAATTTATCATGAAAAATTTGGGGATAAAAGAGAGATTAGAAGAACAATCGATTATTTTCAATGTCGAAAATAAAGGATTTGCTAGTTTTAATAAACAAATAATTAATTTGGGTGGAGAAAATGTGTTTTTAGTACAAAAATTTATTTTACACTTACTGTTTTGAAGATGGAATAAAGAAGATTCAATCTGGAGTTTTTCAGTGGTTTATATGAAGGCAATATGAATCAAATTGTTTTGAACATCGAGTTAATTTCTAAAAACAGTGGGAATATGAGTCTAATGGGTTTTAACCCACACTGTGACAACCTGAGCCAGTGGCTCAGGCGGTCGGTGGCTCTGTTCGGTTTCTCTGAGCGGTGTGGTTCGAAACCCGGCCTCACCATCTTTTTTTAAATTACTGTGTATAAATATATATAAACAGCGAATGATAGCACATATACTTAGCGCGCCCTCTTCTAATCGCTAGCACCGATTGGCCTATCGGCGGGTGCTCTGGCCTTCTTCTCTACTGTGCTGGGTTCGAATCCTTCCCCTAGCACTTAGGGAAAAACAATTTTTTTGGGAGTTTTTGATGTCCAAAAAATGTGAGAAAAATATGGAAATTTTCATAAAAATACAAGGAATTTTATGGGATTGGTTTGGATATTATTTGAAGAAAATATAATGTAGTTTGTGAACAAATGGTATATTAAAGCTATGGTTCTAAAATACATACTTATGGAAATTTTCTCTTTATAAAGACATATTGAAATGAATTTATTAGAAAGTATTTGACACAAAAGAGTTTGTGGTGTGACATGATATTATAAATTTTTCCTTGAAGATATTGTGTAAAATATGAAGTATGAGTGTATAATTATAAGTGCATGAGTCCATTGTATGATGATGGAATTTAGAAACTTTGTTGATGAAATTGTTGGACTTGAATATGAATTTTGAGTTATAAGTATTCACTATGGACTTGTGAACAAAGAGTAATCATGAATAAGAAAGAATATGAAATTGTGACATGAAAGTGGTTATGACTTAAAGATTGTGAAATGAAATTTGAAATAGAGTAGCTAAGTCTCCCCGGCATTGAGAAAGATGAATTGAATTGAAATTAGACCAAGGTTGGTCATGTTGAAACAAATGAATAAGTCCGGTTGATGGAGAGGCTAACTCTAGTGATTATTTTGTTCATGATTTTTAAATAAAACTAAGGACTAGTACATAGTGGAGATGTGATGAAAGTAGAAGAAAAACACGAGTATGAGGGCCAACGGATAGCGGTGTGAGAGCGATTCACAGGTTGCCTGCTTGATGCGTCAAGACAGTGCGTGGGCGCTACTCCGGAATTATCGTCCCGGTGGCGATGCTCGTGGGATGTTCGAGTGGCTATGGGTGGTGCCATTGTTCCATGGCAGAGGCTGAATTGTCCATAGGTTGCCTGCTCGATGCGTCGTGACAGTGCGTGGGATTCCCCTCCAGGCTGCCTGGGCATGGGCTCATAGATCATAGGACATCTAAGACACTACCGTAGTTACAGTAGTAGTTCAAGACATAACGGGGGATTGAACCCTATAAAGATGAAGAACGAATAAGGGCTTGCCCTCGGACCTATGTAGTATGGGATGCATAGAATCCGAACAAGTGTGCATTAGTGTCATGTAATTAACTGCATTAAGGACTAAGTGCACAATCACAACACGACATCAATAGGGTAGTCCCTTTAGTTTGAATGTGACAAGTTTGTGTTTGCTAAATATGAAATGTTAAGTTATACTATTTTCGGCAAGCGAGGACGGCCATGTATAATGATCGTCGGTTGAATAAACTGACGTACCCACAGTCTAACATGCAGGTAACTGTCATGCTAAAGATTAAAGAAGATTTGGATGCTTAAAGATTTTATCAAGCTGTTGTACTGTATTTAATTGTTGTATTTTACTTCCGCTGTGCAAAAGAAAGATGTAATTATGATGTAAACTCTGATGTATGATGAAAAGTTTTAATTTCCCTGTAAAAGTGTACTAAGAAAGTGAAAAGATCCTGTAGAACATCTCGAATTCAGTGTATTTGGGATTCGGGGCGTTACACCTATGGTAGCCGGGGGACTCTCTCCGCCCACGGCAAGGAGGGGACCTTCTGTAGTTTCGGGGATGAGGTGATCGCTCATTTGGACGTTGTTGGCGGGAGGCTCCCTCTCGGGCCCGCCTATCATCCAAACGGCAGTGAAGATTCTCTTCCTTCTGCCGATTGAGGATGGTATTGCGAAGGTCATCAGAAGCTCGGGGGTTGTGGGATGCCATGGAATCGGTAGAGGGATTATGTACGGATACGTGATCATGTTGGAGAGGTTGTTTCTGAGGATTGGGTCGGGAGCCCCCCGCACCGGCATTCTGAGGCCCGGTCTGACCCCGAGGGGGTTGGAGGTTCGGATGAGGAGGTTGGTCCTGCTGCGGGGCCTGATCAGATTGAGGAGGAAGTCTCGCTGGCTGGACAGTTTGGAGGGGGATTTCCTGTTGTGGTTGAGGAGGAGTAGGTCCACGGTTGGACTCTCTGAATCTTAGCTTTCGGGGAGGCATGGCTGGGTAGATCTTACCAACGGGAAGAGGAAGGTTTGCTATTTGTTAGTTCCCACAGACGGTGCCAATCTGTTACCGCTAAATCTGGTGTGGGGGCAAACAGATAGTATTTGTGGATTCTTAGGGAAACTGAATAGCGAACCTTGACTTCTTACACCGGAGTTTGACCGCTGACTCCCGCCATTCACTTGCAAAAAGTGCGAAACACTGGGGTTGATCCCGGCGATGCACCCTCCGACGCTCAAGTCAGTAATCAGGAAAGATTATGAGAGAGCGTAAATTGGCAAAAGATTGATTACCTCTTAATGGTGGTGGATGGGGGGGGGTATTTATAGCCGCCTTTGGGATCAGATTAGGAATGAAATCCCTAGTTCCCAGTAAAAGGATAGAACGAATCAAGGCCGCTGATTGAATGCAATTAGAAACCCTAATCCTATCCTGCTGGACCGAGTTTGCTGCGGGTTGGAACCCGCACCCAGTTGAGGTGGATCCGTTCGCGGGTTATTGGGTCTTAGGAGAGAAGACCCAGTACCCATTTTAGACCCATTTGTAGGTTAAATTACCATCTTACCCCCAAGCTTTGAGATTCGTGCCTGATTTGGACGGTCTGATTTAACCCCATTTTTAGCCATATCAACATCAAAGTCCAAGAGGCTCAAATTATTTTTTTAAAGTTATTTTAATTGGTTGGATGGACAAATATGTTTTCTCCGTCCATTTGTTTTTCTCATTTGTCATATTATAGCAAACGACGAGTGCAACGAAATTCTCATTTTGTTATTTCTCATTTTGCCAAATTGGTAAAAAAGCAAAAACGAATGTGGATGCTCTAAGAGCATCTCCAATGGGGCTTCATTTTAAAGAAATGAAGCCCCAACCGGGCTCTAAAGTTGTCTTCAAAATGAAGATGCTTCAAAAAAATCTCCAAATTTGGAGACTTTTTGGAGCATCTTCAAATCACTATTAGCATTTCCCATTTTACCCTTTTTTACCTTAATATCTTTTTAAGAATTCTTTCCATATCCTTTAATTAAAATGTGTACTATATATTTCGTGAATGTATCTTATAAAATATTAAACCAAATTTTATTATTTTGGTACAGTTTGAAATGTCTCGACGATACCTTTAAAATGAGACTAATTTTGAATATTTTTTTATTGTTTGAAAAAAATAATTGATACAATATTTATAGTCAAGATTATTTAGTTATTTTGTATTAGCTTAACATATTTTAAAAAAACTATCCACTCATACAATGTGATCATTAATTGAAAATAGATAAACGATAAATACATAGAATCGTTAATTGGAAATACAAACGTTGGACATTGAAATACATAGAACTGAATGATAAAAAAACATTAAAATTATAAAATTAATAATCCCCAACTTTTAATCCATTTCATTGACGTGTCTTGCCCACAAATGCTCTATCAGTGCATTTCTAAGTGCAATATGAGCATTTTTGTCTTTTAGTTGCTTGTGTCGAGCAAGGAATCGTTGGAATTGCTCAGTTTTGTTGACATCAATCTCTTGAGTATTCTGAATAATTGCAGGAGTAGACAAAACTAGTCTTTCAGAGTCATCGCGTTCATTCTCGATGATCATATTGTGCAGTATAACACACGCAGACATGATGTCATGTAGTACACTTTTATTCCAAAAACGTGATGACCCTTTGATGATGGCAAATCGTGCTTGAAGGACTCCAAATGCTCGCTCCACGTATTTTCGGCATGATTCTTGCATCATTGCGAAATATTGTTTCTTTGGACCTTGGGGTTGGGAAATAGTTTGTACAAGGGTTGACCATTTGGGATATAAGCCATTGGCTAAATAGTAACCGACAACATATTCTTTACTTGAATTGTATAATTAGCAGGAGGAGTAATACCTTGAGTTAGGTTAGCGAATAGATTTGACGCTTGCAACACATTGATGTCATTGTTCGAGCCCGGTAGTCCAAAATATGCATGCCATATCCATAAGTCATAAGAAGCCACTGCCTCAAGAATGATAGTTGGACTACCATGACGACCCGAGTATTGTCCCGCCCAAGCCATTGGACAGTTTTTCTATGCCCAATGCATACAATCAAGACTTTCCAACATTCCTGGAAAACCTCGTTCTTCACCCTTCTGTAATAATCTTGCAACATCGTTGGCATTGGGTGTTCTTAAGTATTCATCTCTGTAAACCTCTACAATTGCCCTGCAAAATTTCTTTAAACATAAAATTGCAGTAGACTCACCAATTCTTATATACTCATCAGTACAATCCGCTGCTGATCCATATGCCAACATTCGAAATGCTGCCGTGACCTTCTGCAAAGTGGATAATCCAAGCTTTCCGATACCATCTCTCTTTTGTACGAAGAAGGTATCGTGCTCTTTTACCGCATCGACAATACGAAGAAATAGACTTCTCTGCATCCGGAATCTTCTACGAAATAAATTTTCTCCATATGTAGGCTTCTCAGAAAAATAATCATTCCATAGACGAGAATTCCCTTCTTCTCTTTCACGGTTGATCACAATGTGGCCCGGAATTGATCCTCGATGTGTCGGTTCTTCATCATCGACAAGGTATTCACTCATGATGGCCTTGTTAGATGCATATAAACGAGCTAATAATGCTTCTTCTGCTTCCCATTCTTTCATTTTCTCCTCCCATTCTGTCGCCGATGGAATCAGAAGATTGGTTGATGTTGGTGAAAGAGGCATATGTTCATCGTCAAAATTAGAAGATGGTAGATAAGATGACCCTTCTCTAAAGGTCATTGTTAGAGAATGTTGGATTTGGTCGTCTTATATGAAGGGATTAGGGATGAAGGATGTAGTGTTCATGGTTACATGTTGCTTATATAGATATTGAGTTACATAACCAGCATTGGATTCTCGGTCAATGCATTAATTCGATCGTATTAACCAACGTTGGATTCTCTGTCTTTGATTCCTTACCGTTGGCATTGGATTCCCTGCCTTTCAGTCAAGTCGTTCGTCTTCTCCTATGGCATTGGATACCCTGTCTTCATCAGTCAAGTCGTTCGTCTTCTCCTATGGCATTGGTTACCCTGTCTTCATCAGTCAAGTCCTTTGTCTTCTCCTATGGCATTGGATACCCTGTCTTCATCAGTCAAGTCGTTTGTCTTCTCCTATGGCATTGGATACCCTGTCTTCATCAGTCAATTCGATCGTCTTATTCGTTGGCATTGGATTCTCTCATAAAGTGAGTTGTCTTATAAATATTGACATCATTCAGTAACCATTTTTCAAACTCATAACTCTTTTCCTATCTTCTGAACTGAGAACTTTTTCCTCTTCTCCTATGGATACACCCAAATTTATTCGTGGAAAATCATTCTCTATAGAAGAAGATCAAGCTTTGTACTCTATATGGCTTGACATTTCTCAAGATCCTATCTTGGGTAGTAATAAAAAAAAGACAAGTTATGGGAGAGAGTTGCAGCAACTTTCGGTAAACGTAACCCCACTCTTTGTGTTACGTATCGATCACCGAAGTCTCTACAATGTTGTATGGCCCTAATCATAAGAGTTGTAAGCAAGTTTCGTGGTTGCATTCGCCAAGTCGAGCGCCTTAATCCAAGCGGTGTTTCTGAGCTAGATATTGTTAGTATTTCATTCATATCTTTCTTCTAATAATATTATTACATTTGTATTAATTACTTTTTACATGTTTTTACATGTAGATTAAACGTGCCAAAGTACTATTTTCACAAGATTCAGATGAAAAAAAAGGGTTTGTATTTGATCATGTGTGGTTCATCCTCAAGGATGCTGAGAAATGGAACAATACAAATTCCGGATCTCCCGCGGCCTCCAAAGCTTCACAAACCAACATCTCGCAAGGATCCGAAATGGGGTCTCCGTTAGGTCCAAGATCCATCGATATGAATATAGACGACGATGAGCGAGTGTCAATCGAAGAGGAACAAACACCAATCAATGAATCATCAAGCCGCCCTACAGGAAGGAAAAAAGAAAAGATGAAAAAGAAACAATTCGATAAGCAAAATTATTTTATCGAATCACTAGCTGAAGAAAATCGAGAAATTCTAAAAACATTGAAAAGAGGGTAAGAAGAACGGGAGAAAGAAACATCGTTATGCTACAATCTCTTAATGCTGAATGCTGAAAATGAGAAGAAAAAATTAGAACTAGAGGCTCAACGTCAAGAGATGCTCTATATGGAGAAAGATCTAAATTCTATAACTGATCCCATCGAATGAGAATACTTTCGGAAGAAAAAAGAACAAGTTTTAAATAAGAGTAGTAATTCTGAAGTCTTTGGGTCATCCTCTCAATTTATGCATAATAATTTCCCTGACTGTAACCAATATCAAACTGGATACCAATGTGAAGGTGGATCATCCGCAACTTATTATGGAGCAAGTGGATATGGAGGAACCAGACAGGGAGGACATAGATTTGGAGATGACCTACCGGAATATTAAATTATATGTAATTTTTAATGTTATTGTAATTTGCTATTATGTAATTTGCTTTTCCTGTTATTGTAGTTTGATGTTATTGTATTAGCTTATCTGTATTTTTTTCATCTTCATGTTGTACTTTCATTTTTAATTATTATAATCCGAAATTTTCTATTTCTATCAAAATTTAATATTAAAATATACTAAATTAGAAATTTTATTTGAATAATGTTATATGATATTATTAAATTAATTCCAAAATAATTTTACACTTGATTGTTTTACATTGTTACTACAAGTAAAAAGTTCATAATTTAAAATTAGTTCCAAAAAGTACTAATATTAGGTTCGTTTTAAAGCTTTCGGCGAGACATTTCCAACAGCATAAGATTATTAATATAAGCAATTTAATGTAAAATTATTTACAACAAAACTAATCAAAAACTCCTTTTTTTTCCAAAAAATTATATTGTATAAATTATAGAGGGGCATAGTTGGAGTGCCCCTTTATTTTCTCATCTCTATATTAGAATATTTCTAGGAATATTTCATTATAGAACTGGAAATATTTCATTATAGAAATGAGAAATAAAGACCTCCATTGAAGATGCTCTAAGGGTCCATTATCACATCTAGGGTGCACTCCAAGTGACTTAAAATCACACTTGGTGGACCTGTAGTTGCAGTCCTTGCAAGGAGAGCCGCACCTACTACATTAACCCAACATGGACCTTGTGCTTAAACTCATCTCGCGTTCTGGGTGCGCCCTTTTTGTTTTCAGCTGGGGGATGTGGGTGCAGATTGGGTGCAAATTGAAATTGTAAGAAGTGTAATGGTACCACATGTTGTGCACGGGCTTTGTGCACAAATAGAAGGAAATGAGTTTTTTCATATTGAGGTGGCTGGTCTCGGTTAGGAGGCTAACAGTGTGCTTAGAATGAAGATGGAAGGGTATGTGCACATGAAGTGTTTGACCAGGTGTGCTTCGGGTACGAGTGGGTGAAGTGGTTCATTGTTGTCGCTTCTGCCCCGAGTAATGTCATCTCTTTCAATGATCTCATGAAGGATCTTTTTTCGTGTTTTATTATTAATAATATTATTATTAATTTACTTTTTATTTTTTATTTTTTTTGGTTGTTGAAGAGATTTTTCACTTGATGCACCGGTGAGAGACTATATTATTAACATGTTAGTAGCATTGGTATAAATATCTGAAATTCGGATCCGAACCGGACCCGACCCGGATCCGGCATTGGATCGGAACCGACCCGGCCTATCCGGGTCCGGGTACTTTTGGATCCGGGTCCGGATCCGCTCAAAAGAGATCCGACACGGATCCGAACCCATTAAAAAAAAAACCCAAAAATCAACATAAAAATAAATATTATATCCTCATCCCTCTCCTCCTTCCTCCTCAATTCTAAATCTTCCTCTTCCAAACTCAAAAGTCATGCATTTTTCTTCTCTCATCTAGTCTAAACCATCCACTCGCCGCCTCCGCTCGCCGCTCACACTCCCGCTCATACTCAAACGGGTAGGAATATTTTAATAGGACCTGGACCCGAAACTGGACCCGATCCTTACGGGTCTGGGTCCGGATCCAATTTTTGAACCCATAGGGGACCGGATCCGGATCCAGGTCCGGACAGTGAAGGACCCGACCCGACCCGACCCGATACCAATGCTACATGTTAATTCTTGGGAAATGGGAGGATTTATTTATACAGTGCAACCAGAAAACTAGAATATTTGTACAATAGCTTTCTTCTCTTGAACCTTCAACATAAGTGTGAGTGGCCTAGGCTTATTTAAAGTTACTGCTATCATTTCTCTGAAGTATAAAAATATAAAGTATAAATGTATTACAAGTTCATTATAAATCGTAAGAACCCTAGGGCATATGAATATTCAGATCCATTTGCAAAAATTGCTCCCCAAAATAATAGCAAAATTAGAAAATGACAATCATATAGAGTCAAGAGCCGAAACAGTCATGAGTCGAAACATCAATCTAAGAGGAGAACTCCCTCTTTCAATCAGGAATAGCTTAGAGCAGAATCCATGATCAATCACTATAAGAGCATCCACAATCATTGCTTACTAGTAATTTATACGTGCAATGCACGTTTTAATAATTACAAAAAATAAAAATAAAATTAAAAACTCTGACGTAAGGAGGATTTGAACCGGAAACCTCCTTTATATTAGTTATGTAAGTGCGTTGCACATGTTGGTAGAATGACAAAATGACAAATAATACTAAGGTCTTCTCCCATTATAATATTAGAGATTAGATATTAGAGATTTTGCCAATTTTGCCAATTTTGTTTTGCCAATTTTCCCTTCTTTTCTTTTTTTTCTTCCAAAAACGCTGATGCAATTGTTGTCTATTTTGTCGTTTTTCGCAATTTTGTGAACAGTTCATTTCTATATTTAAAAATGGATTTGGAATTTCTCATATTGTATGAATATTTTGTCCCTATTATTTTATTAATTTTTTAATTCATCACATGAACCGATGAAATTTATTACAAAATATTAGAGTTAAGGCATAAATTGTTATTAATAATATAAAATATTATGATTATTAAGTTCTAATAGTGTGGATCCTGATGGAAGAAATGGTCCAACCAAAAAAAAAAACTTTTAATAAAATTCATGCCAGGGCCAAAACATCCAAAAAAGATTTTAAAAAAATATTATAAAATTGAAAAATATTTTTAAAATTAAACGAATTTGGATTGACGAAACATCATATTTCTTCTATATAATTTTGTCTACAAAATTACCATATTTTCCTTTAATGACAGCAACAAACTTAGAAATTTGTCAAATTCTATTTTGTCATTTTGCAATTTTTACCCCAAACGATCATTGATGCTCTAACCCCCTCAATATGCACGTACCCATTGAATAGAAGAGAGTTGAGTTTTAATTCTTTTGCTTGCTCCACCTAGGCATTTTAGAGAGAGAGAGAGAGAGAGAGAGTTGAGTTTTAATTCTTTTGTTTGCTCTGCCTAGACATTTTTTTATCCTTTTTGTTGCGCCATATGACAATTTCATGTTAAACACGTTATAAAATTCACATTTATAATCTTCTTTATTTTCGCAACGGAGCATTTTCATATTAAACACATGATAAAATACATTTCTTCTTATCTCTATCCACTAAAAAAAAATTGTTCTTTTTCTCTATCCATTCATCAGGTTAGAGGGGGAAAAATCAGTTAATTATATACATTTCCAATATAAGATCTACTTCTTTTTCTGACCAAGGAAAGGTAGGGGGCCCTACCTCAATTTATTGGCAAAAGTCAGGATCAGCAGATATATGCAAAGCATAGGCCTTAGTACCCAAGAGGAAGACCAAAGAATGTGAAATTCAGACGGGAAGAGAGAGTGAGATGTGGCCAAACATTAGAGTGAAGAAAGGGTAGAGGACTATTGTCGTACACCTCTACTTTCCCCTAAAATCGAGCTAATACAAGCTATCATTATATCTATAGATTTCCCCTCGACAAAATTGGCTTATCAAGAGTAACCAAGGCAAATAAAGTAGCAGTTGAAGTAGCCACAAGTAAATCTTAGTATGGACCCAGAGTTTTCAAAAAATATTAAGTAACAACACTTCACAAAGTAAGCAACTAAGTGCTCCAAAAAAGCTTTCTATGACCAGCAAATTAATGCAGTTAAACTGCTTTCAGGCTCAACGAAGGATGAAGTCTCCCAGCTCTCCATCAGTGACTTTCATAGGTGTTGCAGCAGAGGCCCCAACAAGGCTATTCTGAGCTTGTCAATTGTATCTAATAGATAATTCGATTTCACATTTTCTTTTATTTTGTTGATATGATGTACGGGAAATTTTGATGGTACATATTAAGGTTTCTAAATTCGAAACACCTTAATTGACTCTTAAATGCATGACAAATGAAGCATTATTATAACATAATTTTGTCGTTTATGTTAATTGTTTTTAGATGAACATTGTAGGTCCCGCCACAAAAGAGCATGCACTCATGCATGCAACGTTTGGTGCATGCTGATGCATGACAACGTTTGGTGCAAGCATGGTGTCTCTTCCGAAGCTTGGTGTCTTTTCCGAAGCATGGTGTCTTTTCCGAAGCATGGTGTCTCTTCGAAAGCATGGTGTCTCTTCCCCTCCTATAAATTCTCACTATTTTCTTCATTTGAACATACACTCAACTGAAGAGAAAAATAGAGATTGATAGCCACAGAGAGCTTATAAAGTATTGAGAGTTTTTTTGTAAATCTTTTGAGATTGAGAAATAATATTTGTGTTGTTTTTCTTCTCAAATTTATCTCTGTTGTTTTTCTCACGATCCTAACAAGTGGTATCAGAGCGAGGTTGAGTTGTTGAGTGCCAAAAGCCTTTGCAGATCAAGATGTCGATGGAGGAATCAATATCATCATCATCATTTGGAGCCATGATCAAGCTTACTGCCACCAACTATACACTTTGGAGACCTCGGATGGAAGATCTCCTAAGTTGTAAAGATCTCTTTGATCCTATTGAGGAGAAGGGAGAGAGACCTGAAGCTACCAATGAGGCGGACTGGAAGAAGATGAACAGGAAAACGATCGGTCAGATTCGACAGTGGATCGATCACAGTGTCTTCCATCATGTTGCCCAGGAGACGGATGCTTTTGCCCTTTGGAAGAAGCTGGCGGATATGTACCAGGCCAAGACAGCTCGAAATAAGGCCCTGCTGATGAGACGGTTGGTGAACCTGAAGCTACAGGGAGGAACTTCTGTAGCAGAACACACCAGCGAGTTTCAGAGCCTGGTGAATCAGCTATCTTCAGTGGAGTTACCACTTGAAGATGAGTTACAGGCACTTCTACTTCTCAGCTCTCTTCCAGACAGTTGGGAGACATCGGTGGTCTCCCTCAGCAACTCGGCTTCGACTGGCAATCTTACCATGTCTATGGTTAAGGATGCCCTATTCAATGAGGAAGCTCGGAGAAAGGACGTTGGCATAGAAGCACAAGCCTGCGTCACAGAAGTCCGTGGGAGACAGCGAGAGGAAGATCGAGGCAAGTGGAGAGGCAGGAGCCAAAGCAGAGGCAGATCGAGAGGCAAATCAAGTGATGGGAGGAGGCCTGCATACAACTGCCATCACTGTGGCAAACCAGGCCACATGAAAAGAAATTGTTGGAAGTTACAAAAGCAAGGCGGTCAGGGAAGGTCACAACCAAAGAAGGAAGGAGATGCACAAGTCACAGTACTAGAAGATGTGGCTCTTTGCTCTCATGAGGATGAGATATGCCTCCATGTGTCGAATCAGGGCGTAGAATGGGTGGTAGATACTGCAGCATCTTGCCATGCCACTCCTCGAAAGGACATCTTCACGACGTACAAAGCTGGAGACTTTGGCTCGGTGAGGATGGGCAATTCTAGCTTTGCTAAGATTGTCGGAATTGGTGACGTTCGGATGCAGACTGATGCCGGGTGCACAATCACACTGCAGGATGTTCGCCATGTACCTGAACTTCGACAAAATCTTCTTTCGGTGAGAGCCCTAGATGAAAAGGGCTATGATAACCGTTTTTGCAATGGCTCGTGGAGGATGTTGAAAGGTGTAATGGTGATCGCTCGTGGACATCTCTGCAGCACTTTGTACAAGACTCATGTGAAGATCAATGTGGAGAGTCTCAATATTGTTGAACATGAAGCTTCGCAGAAACTGTGGCACCAGAGACTCGGTCACATGAGTGAGAAAGGTTTATCAACCTTGATGAAGGAAAATCTTATCTCCATTATCAAGAATGCAGATCTTCAACCTTGCAGCAGCTGTTTATTTGGCAAGCAGCGAAGAGTCTCTTTTAGTTCCTCTTCGACAAGGAGATCAGAGTTGCTCAGTCTGATACATTCTGATGTTTGCGGTCCCATGGAGGTAGAGTCGCTAGGCGTTAACAAATACTTTCTGACATTTATTGATGATGCTTCTCGGAAGGTGTGGGTGTATTTTCTGAAGACAAAAGATCAGGTCTTGGAAATCTTCAAATCATTTCATGCCATGGTAGAGCGTGAAACGGGGAAGAAGCTGAAGTGCCTTCGCTCAGATAACGGAGGCAAGTATACATCCAGGAGTTTTGATGCCTATTGCAAGAGTCAGGGCATTCGGCACGAGAAGACGGTTCCACGTACCCCGCAACACAATGGGGTAGCAGAAAGAATGAACCGAACAATCATGGAAAGAGTCAGAAGTATGCTCAGCACAGCAAAGCTGCCAAAGCCATTTTGGGGAGAAGCTGTTCGCACCGCCTGCTACTTGATCAATCGTTCTCCATCAGTCCCGCTGAATTTCAACATCCCGGAGAAGAAATGGACCGGCAAAAACCCCTCCTACTCTCACCTGAGGACATTTGGATGTCTGGCTTATGCACATGTCTCAAAGGAGCTCAGGCAGAAGCTCGATGCGAGAACCACTCCATGCATTTTCATAGGCTATGGAGACGAGGAGTTTGGATACAGGCTATGGGATCTAAAGACGAAGAAGCCCATCAGAAGTAGAGACGTGGTGTTCCATGAAAATCAGACATATGGGGACACTGAAAAGCCTACAATTGCTGAAAGTCCTATCAGTACTCAGGACTTTGTTCCAGATACAGTACCAGTACAAGCTGCCGCAGATGATGATGTGTCTGATCAAGAACTAGAAGCAGAACCAGAGGAGGAGGAAGAAGGGATTGATGAGCCTGGGGAGCCGCAACCTTTCACAGCTGCAGAACCAGTACAAGATAATGATACACCGCCTGAGACGAGTGAGCCTCAGCTACGTAGATCTGAAAGAGGCCATGTTCCGTCTACTAAATATCCAGAATCAGAGTACATTCTTCTTACTGATGAAGGGGAGACAGAGAATTTTCAGGAAGCATTGTCTCATCCAGACAAAGACAACTGGCTGCACGCTATGCGGGATGAGATGGACTCTTTAGAGAAGAACCAAACCTACGATTTGGTTAAGCTTCCAGGAGGGAAGAAGGCACTAAAGAAGAAGTGGGTATTCAAGCTCAAGAAAGATGGCAGCGGAAAGGTGGTGAAGCACAAAGCTCGGCTAGTGGTCAAAGGATTCCTTCAGAAGAAAGGCATCGATTTTGGTGAGATTTTTTCTCCAGTTGTAAAGATGACTTCAATCCGAGTCATGCTCGGAATTGGCAGCTAGCCTAGACTTGGAGCTTGAACAAATGGATGTGAAGACTGCATTTCTTCACGGTGATCTGCATGAAGAAATTTACATGGAGCAGCCAGAGGGATACGAGGTTCCAGGGAAAGAGAATCTCGTATGTAAGCTGAAGAAGAGTTTGTATGGCCTCAAGCAAGCACCAAGGCAATGGTACAAGAAGTTTGATTCATTCATGGTGAGTCAAGGCTACAAGAGGACTGCTGCAGATCAATGCGTCTACATTCAAAGGTCCCCTGATGGAAATTTCATTGCACTGTTACTATATGTCGATGACATGTTGGTCGTCGGACAAGATGCAGTGAAGATCAGACAGCTGAAGATAGAACTCTCTAAGGTCTTTGATATGAAGGACCTTGAGCTAGCTCAGCAGATTTTAGGTATGAACATCTCTCGAGACAGAAAGGCCCGAAGATTGTGGTTATCTCAAGAGAAATATGTTGAACGGGTGATCAAGCGATTCAACATGGAGGGTGCCAAGCCAGTTAGCATCCCACTGGCTAATCATTTCAAGTTGAGCAAGAGTGCGTGTCCCTCATCCAGGAAAGAGATCGAGGAAATGGAAGTTGTGCCTTATTCTTCAGCGGTTGGAAGTCTGATGTATGCAATGGTGTGTACGAGGCCGGATATTACACATGCAGTGGGTGTGGCAAGCAGATTTCTCTCCAATCCAGGAAATGAGCATTGGGAGGCTGTTAAGTGGATTCTCAGGTATCTTAAGGGTACTTCAAAGATATGTTTGTGTTACGGGGGAGCTGATCCGGTTTTGGAAGGCTATACAGATGCAGATATGGCCGGAGATCTTGATGGTAGAAAATCGACTTCTGGTTTTATCTACACTTTTGCAGGGGGAGCTGTGTCATGGCAGTCAAGGTTGCAGAAGTGCGTTGCACTATCTACGACAGAAGCAGAGTACATTGCTGCCGCTGAAGCTGGCAAGGAGATGTTGTGGTTAAAGCCATTTCTACAAGAACTCGGGATCAAGCATAATGACTACAAGGTACATCGTGACAGTCAGAGTGCTCTGGATTTGAGCAAGAATTCAGTGTACCATTCCCGAACAAAACATATTGATATTCGCTATCACTGGATACGCGAGGTGATGGATCAACAATTGTTGAAACTGATGAAGATCCACACGAAGGAGAATCCAGCAGACATGTTGACAAAGATTGTGTCTCGGGAGAAACTAGAGTTATGCAGAGACATAACTGGAATGGATGAGAGATGACGATTGGTGCAGATGTGGCGTGAGGGGGAGAATTGTAGGTCCCGCCACAAAAGAGCATGCACTCATGCATGCAACGTTTGGTGCATGCTGATGCATGACAACGTTTGGTGCAAGCATGGTGTCTCTTCCGAAGCATGGTGTCTTTTCCGAAGCATGGTGTCTCTTCCGAAGCATGGTGTCTTTTCCGAAGCATGGTGTCTTTTCCGAAGTATGGTGTCTCTTCCGAAGCATGGTGTCTTTTCCGAAGCATGGTGTCTCTTCGAAAGCATGGTGTCTCTTCCCCTCCTATAAATTCTCACTATTTTCTTCATTTGAACATACACTCAACTGAAGAGAAAAATATAGATTGATAGCCACAGAGAGCTTATAAAGTATTGAGAGTTTTTTTTGTAAATCTTTTGAGATTGAGAAATAATATTTGTGTTGTTTTTCTTCTCAAATTTATCTCTGTTGTTTTTCTCACAATCCTAACAAACATTACAACTAACAAAAAGAAACTATTTTTATGTTAAAAATTAGTGATAAATTTCTAAAATCATAAAATATGTTGAAATTAATAATATAAGACACAGTAATAGTTAATTATATACATTTTAAAACAAATTGAGATAAAAAAAAAGTCCCAAAATTTCCCCCCAAAATGTTGATATGATGTACAGGAAATTTTGATGATACATATTAAGGTTTCTAAATTCGAAACACCTTAATTGAGTCTTAAATGCATGACAAATGAAGCATTATTATAACATAATTTTGTCATTTATGTTAATTGTTTTTAGATGAACATTACCACTAACAAAAAGAAACTATTTTTATGTTAAAAATAAGTGATAAATTTCTAAAATCATAAAATATGTTGAAATTAATAATATAAGATACGGTAATAGTTAACTAGTCTTACCATGTGCAAATTGTACAGACTTTACAAAAAGATATATTAAAATATCAAAAATATTCAATACAAAATTCAGCATGAACCAATTTAAATTATAAGAAAATTAGTTGGTGATCAGTGTTATTCTCTACAAATTGCACAGACTAAAATAATTTTCCGAGGATCATAAAATTATATAAAACTCTAAAATTTGGAGATGTCTCTTAACTCTTTTGATCACAATATAATCAAAAGATAACAAATCTACAGATTAACAAATTCACATTTTCAAACCAACCAGCATCAATCTATATTTATATTCAATTGAAAGGAAAAGGAAAAAAATCGAATAATTACCAAAGTTGGGTTGTTGCTCTTGTCGGACTCCTTGATGTACTCCGCTATCTTCATCTCCACCGTGTGCTTCTCAACCGCCTTCCCTCTCAAATTAAATATAATCAGCATCAGAGACACATTGAGGGTATAATAATTGATAATAAGCTATATTTATATATATATATATATATATATATATATATATATATATATATATATATATTAACCAATTCAAATTTTCAAACCAGTATCACTCAATATTTTTATTCTATATAATTGACAACATAATTTCAGTTAGTGTCTTCTAGTACACCTACATATAGATGACAATACAATTTTAGTTAGTATCTTCTAATTTTTTTTCTTCATAACTATTTTTTAATATTATCAACATTTTGTCTATAAAGCTAAAAATACCTGTATAATTTATTTATTTTTTACTTGTACTTAAAACAACTATGATGGCTCCCAAAAAAAAATAAAAAAGGACAAAAAAATTACTATAGTTGCTCTTAAACTAATTAGATTTTAGAAATTAAAATATATGGAAATCCAAAATATTCACACACACACACACACACACACAAAAAAAAACCTTAAAAAAACTGTAACAACACACCAAAATCTACCAAAGAGAACCTCTTCCTAACAATCATACTAAAACCTTTTGATACAACAAATAACAACCCAAATTTAAAACTAATCATATAAAAAAAATGTCAATCATATTCCCAATCAACTCCACTCCAATCAAGTATCGGAAACTACCACAAACACCACTCCATACCTGAAAAGAAGAGGCATTTTCCGACATCTTGATCTCATTTGCATGCTCGATCAAAGCTTTCCTCTTCTCTGCAACTTCCTTCATACTAACATTGCCACCAAACCACCACAACAAAAATAAAATTCATTTCAACTAAACAATTGAGAATAAAGATAAATCAAAAAAATGAAATTAAGAATCATACCTTAGGAAAATAATATGATTTTTAACCTTCTCGTTTTTCACTACGTAAATTCATAATATTTACTCATGGTCTTCGAATTGTTGTTGCTTTCTAAGCTTTTATTATTTGTAAAAACGCCAACCCATCACTTTCTCATACTGATCGATTACTTGATTCTTTGTTAATTTTTACAACTTTCCATACTAATCTGATAAAAGTGAAGTATATTTATTCTCCAAATTATAAATTAACAATCATTCTCTCTTAATTCTACTACACAATTAACATGTACTTCACCTGTAAACTCATTTCAAACACGACTAAAGTCTAAAGACGAACAAAGCTGAAATCAAGGATGCATAAATATTGCATAAATCTTGTCAAAGTCCATGAATTTCCTCCACCTGGTCAACATTGCTTGCGTCACACCTTCCCACCCTCACATTTCATTCCCCAAACTCCCAATTCTAAGAAACAGTGGAGAAAACCCCTAGAATTTTTTGTTATAAAAATACTTCAAGAAATCAAAAAATGCTCACCAGTTTGGGGGCGCCGGTCAAGAACAGCAATTCGCAGTCCCTCTCATCCACTCTGCTTTTCACCTTCTTCTCGACCCAGACCCTAACGTGGTCCGACAGCGGGTTCGCCCTCGCCTCCGACTGCAACTTCTTCTCCTTCTTGATCACAGAGACAATTCCCCGAGTCGAGATCGGGAACCTGAGCCGGTGGTTCCACTTGCAACTGCTCAACAGATTCGGAGATGTGGGTGGGTTTTGGGGTAGGGAGAGTTGGGGTTTGTGGGTTTTGGGGAGATGCGGAAGAGGAAATGTTTTTTTTTTTTGTTTTTTAAAAAATTAATTCTGTTTTGGCAATTGGCGTGGGCTGCACGTGTAAGTTCTAACTTTTGCTTCTCTATTTCAAAATAGAGAAAGGAGAGATGGGGTAGGCCTATTAGCTTAAGATATATAATAATTATATACATTTTAAAACAAATTGAAATAAAAAAAAGTCCCAAATTTTTTGTTATTTGTCTGAAGCAGTGGCCCCAACAAGGCTATTCTTAGCTTGTCAATTGTATCTAATAGATAATTTGATTTCACATTTTCTTTTATTTTGTTGATATGATGTACGGAAAATTTTGATGATACATATTAAGGTTTCTAAATTCGAAACACCTTAATTGAGTCTTAAATGCATGACAAATGAAGCATTATTATAACATAATTTTGTCATTTATGTTAATTGTTTTTAGATGAACATTACCACTAACAAAAAGAAACTATTTTTATGTTAAAAATAAGTGATAAATTTCTAAAATCATAAAATATGTTGAAATTAATAATATAAGATACGGTAATAGTTAATTATATACATTTTAAAACAAACTGAAATTAAAAAAGTCCCAAAATTTTTGTTATTTGTCTGAAGCAGTGGCCCCAACAAGGCTATTCTGAGCTTGTCAATTGTATCTAATAGATAATTCGATTTCACATTTTCTTTTATTTTGTTGATATGATGTACGGAAAATTTTGATGATACATATTAAGGTTTCTAAATTCGAAACACCTTAATTGACTCTTAAATGCATGACAAATGAAGTATTATTATAACATAATTTTGTCATTTATGTTAATTGTTTTTAGATGAACATTACAACTAATAAAAAGAAACTATTTTTATGTTAAAAATAAGTGATAAATTCCTAAAATTATAAAATATGTTGAAATTAATAATATAAGACACAGTAATAGTTAATTATATACATTTTAAAACAAATTAAGGTTTCTAAATTCGAAACACCTTAATTGACTCTTAAATGCATGACAAATGAAGTATTATTATAACATAATTTTGTCATTTATGTTAATTGTTTTTAGATGAACATTACAACTAATAAAAAGAAACTATTTTTATGTTAAAAATAAGTGATAAATTCCTAAAATTATAAAATATGTTGAAATTAATAATATAAGACACAGTAATAGTTAATTATATACATTTTAAAACAAATTGAAATAAAAAAAGTCCCAAAATTTCCCCCCAAAATGTTGATATGATGTACGGGAAATTTTGATGATACATATTAAGGTTTCTAAATTCGAAACACCTTAATTGAGTCTTAAATGCATAACAAAAATGAAGCATTATTATAACATAATTTTGTCATTTATGTTAATTGTTTTTAGATGAACATTACAACTAACAAAAAGAAACTATTTTTATGTTAAAAATAAGTGATAAATTTCTAAAATCATAAAATATGTTGAAATTAATAATATAAGATACGTTAGTAGTTAATTTTATACATTTTATAACAAATTGAAATTAAAAAAGTCCCAATTTTTTTTTCATTTGTCTGAGCCCGGGTTCGAACCGGGGACCTCTAGTGTGTGAGACTAGCGTGATAACCAACTACACCACCCAGACGATCTGTCCTAAGTGTTTAAAATATTATTTAAGTGTTAATAATGTTCACAACCATACCGGTCTCACAAGTTACAAGCACATGCTCACGATGCAAAGTGGCACCGTTGATTATTATTTCGTTGGATGGTAATTTTCATATTTTTTCTCGAGCGCAAGAAGCATGTTATGGTTTTCTTGCTTGCGCACAAACCTTGTGAATGTTACGGTTACAAGCATTGCTTTTGTAGTGATGACTAGTATTTTTTCAAGACTTGGCAATTTGGAAACTAGAATTTGGAATGGCCCTAGCGGGAGGGCCATTAGTATCATGGAATTTAAGGGTAATTTAGAGTTAGCAAAGTGGCAGCCATGAGGTTAAACATAGGCGCAGTCTAGATGATCGCTGAAATTGCATTTGGCACATTGATACAACAAGCCTTTGATGAAATCACTATATACTTTGCAGAATTGATCTTTGAACTCAAGGATCTCTCTCTCTCTCTCTCTGAGATACCCACCTATAAAAAGGAAGAGACGAAAGAATTTCAAACTTCCTTAACTAAATAAACGAATTAGTTTCGTATTGAAATCTCGGTCTTCCTCTTAGAATTGGGAGGATGTGTGATTACCATGTTTTTACTTTAAAAACATGGAAGTTCAAATATGTAAAATTATATGCATTAAAGGAAAAAGTTTTGTAACTAAATTACAACTATGTACAAAATAGATACTCTTCATGCATATAAAATTAAAGGGTGTTTTTTCGCTACTAGGTCCCAATAGAAACACGTTTCCGTTGTTAGGTTCTCCAAATTATTGTAAATTTTACTGTCTCCCCAGCGGTAGCCCAATCTAGAATTACAATCCTGTAAGTAGAACATGATCTTTAAATTGAACTTACTTGCTCTAAAGAATAACAATAAAGACACAGATATTATTGCTCCTGCAAAGAAAGCAAAGCTGGATCTATCTCCTATTGATGATGCAATGTCTTATATTATTCAAATTAGAATACAACAGTAAGCTTACGCATCTTCAGCTCTGGTGGTGAACAGAAGATGAATTCCTTTTCAAGATCATGGTGTTTTAGTAGCTGCTACTTGCCTACTTCTGATGATTATTGTTTTTTTTATTATGATTATTGCTTTTGTTGCTGCTAATTCTGACCACGATGCTTTAGCTGATGATTCAAGATTCCTCAAATGTTCCTCTAGTCCTCCACTGTTTTTTTCTGTTGTTCTTAGCTTTATTTCTTATGTTTGATGTATTAGAGTATCCGTAGCCTATTTTGTCAAATTTTGCAAAATTTGAAAAAAAATATCTCGCAGTGGTTGACTAAATACCCAAATTTTTTGTTTGAGATGAACAGTAGTCCACTACATTTGGGGGGAGAAATAACAATTTCAAAAATATAACTACCGAAAGATGATCTTTCGTCCGTTCAACATTTTATCCCAAAAAAGTATCGGACGAGAGATGATCTTTTCGTCCCAACCTTTTTTTTAAATTAAAAATCTAACAGTCAAAAATTTGATCGGATGGGAAATCATTTACCGGCCGACAATTTTTTAAATCATTTTTTAAAAAAAAATAAAAAATGTTTAGACGGGATATGATATTTCGTCTCTGGTTTTTTTTTTTAAAAATTCATCGGACGGGAAATGATTTCTTGTCAGATACTTTTTAAATTTTTAAAAAAAATTGTGGGACGTGACTTCATTTACCGTTTGTCCATTTTTTAAAATCAAAACCCATATTTTGGGTTCAAATAACTACAACTCTAACCAAAATTTCATATTTCTAAATGTCAAATACCCAAATTTTGGGTTAAAAACGACTACAAATGCTCTTAGAATATGTATTTAGACAGTAAGGTACCGTTCTTTTTTTTTCCTCTTATAAGAGGTTATCTCTTATAAGAGATTTACAGTAAGAGCCTCTTGTAAGAGCCTCTTTTTGAGGTGTTCTTTTTTACATAAAAATAACCTCTTATAAGAACCTCTTATAAGAGATTTCTGTTCTTTTTTCACCTCTTATAAGAGCCTATATTACTCCAAAGTCTATATTACCCCCACAGTATAAAAATAGTGAGATGAAGGACAAGAAAAGATAAGTTCAAATTACTAATATATAAACTAGTTTAATGGCAAGTTAAATTCACAAATGAGTGTAAATCGTCAATTATAATTCTGGGCTACTATAGACTTTTAATTAGTATGAAAATTAGTATGTATAAATATAAATAATAATAATTTGTTTCAAAGAAGTTGGATTAAAAAAAATTAAGGTCAATGGGCTAATATAAATTCTCCCTTAGCTGTAAATAAATAAAAAATAAATAAAATTACAGTCAACTAATTGTTTCAACAGCATCCCTAACATAATTGTTCGAGATTGTGAAGAATGAATTCCCACACTTTTTCTAGGATAGCATATTACAGTCAACTACGTATATGATTACACTTTTTCTAGGATAGCATATTCCGGGCTACTATAGACTAATATATAAACTAGTTTAATTAGTAACAATTATAATATCGACTTTGGGGTAATATAGACTTTTTAAGTGATAGAAGTCTTATAAGAATTTGAAAGAGGCTATTAGAAGTCTTTTAGGCTTATAAGATACTTTGGAAAAAATGTCTTATAAGAGGTAAAAAAAGAACACTAAAAAAACTATTATAAGAGGGGGACCACCTCTTATAAGAGGTAAATCTCTTATAAGAGGAGAAGAAGAACACTACCTAAGTCTGCAACTGTTAACTATTTGTAACAAACTTATTTCTGTTTTTATTTTTAGATGGGTGGAGCTCATTTAGAGCTCAACAACTTGATTATAATTACTAGAAGGATATAATAGAAATTACACATATTTTAGGCACCTTATAGCAAACAAATGGTACTAAAATAGGGGGAAATAAAGAAACCTCCTAAAGTTTCTCATTTAAATCCAGAATTTCTCTAATGTTTTTTTTTTCGCTCATTAAACCCCATGCTCCATTAAGTTTTGAATATTTCGTTTAAACCCAATTGTGAAATATCCATTTGCCCTTTTATTTGATCTTTAAAAGCTCTGCTGATTTTTCCATCATTCGCATTACTTTTTCAAACTTGCAAACACATCATTTGCCGCAATTTACAATCACCTTTTTCAAACTTGCAAACTTCATTTTCAAACTTGCGAAGAATGAGTTTGCAAGTTTGAAAAAAGAAAGAAGACTCTGCAAAGTTGGTGATTATCATCCTATCAACCTCCTCAACTGCTTGGTTGAGATCATTATCAAGATTCTAGCGAATAGACTATGAATGGTAATGGACACACTTATTAGTAGAAAACATACGAATTTCATTAAAGGGAGATGCATTCTGGACTGGCATTGCCACAACTGAAGAAACTATTCACCAATGTCAAATATCGAACGACAGGAGCTACTTGTTGAAACTGGATTTTTGAGAATGCCTATGATTCAGTTGAATGAGACTGTCTTTTGGAGGCGCTCAAAGGGAGGATTTTTGTTGAAAGGTGGATCAAATGGATCCGCCTCTGCCTCACAACTAGGACGTATGTCCTTATGAATGGAATAGTTGGGAAACCGTTCTTATGTAGACGAGGGTTGAGACAGGGCAACCCTCTTTCACCTATCCTTTTCACTATCATGGCAGACGTTCTCAAATCTATGATGGACAGTTGTAAAATCAGAGGATGGATTTCCCCAATTACCAGTGGTAGGAACCGACAAGGCTGTACAATCTTACAATACGCCGATGACACATTGCTATTCGGGAAAGTATATTTTGGAGAAACCATCACTTTCAAGGGAACTCTATCCTAGTTTAAAGCATGGTCTGGATTGCAGGTCAATTTCCATAACAATGTCATCATCTCGATTGCTATGCATGACGAGGACACATCAAAACACCCTACCACTCTTAATTGTCATCTAAACAATTTTTCTATCAAATACCTTGGTCTCCCGATTAGACCAGGTAAACTAAAAAAATGGGATAGGCTACCAATCATTGATCGGGTGGAAGTGTAAATCATTATCCTTGTGAGGGAGAGTCACCTTCATTAATTCAGTATTGTCCAATCTCCCAACATATTACATGTCCTTCTTTAAAATGCCACGGTGGGTAATCCAAATAATTGATCGGATAGGGAAACGTTTTTTTTATGGAAAGGGGTTGACTCATCTAAGGAGGGTTACCACCTCATCAAGTGGGAAAAAGCCTGTATGCGAAAAATTCATGGGGTTTAGGCATCATCGACCTTAGAGATATGAATTTGACACTACTAAAGAAGTGGTGGAGGAAAGTTTTCCACCCAAACGTGGTAGGATGGCAGGAATTTATCCAGTCTTACCTACAAGGGAGAAGATAAAGAATTTGGGCTTTCGTGTAGGACCAGGAGTTTATTGGTTTCAGAAAGGTGTTTCCAAAGCATTTGAACCGTTTAACAAATTCTTAACCAAATTCTGGTGGCACATATGGTGTGGGGATCATCCGCTAAAAGAGTTGTTCCCAGACCTTTACGTACACTCGACCCAACCTTACATCACGATAGCCAAAACTGGGGGAAGGGGGGGGGGGGGGGGGGTCATGGAGACCACCTTGTAAGTCCGGCCTAACCTTGTCACTTCAATGTAGACTTGAGGAACTGAAACTCCTCATAACACAATCTGAGTAAGTTATTCCCAAGGCCCAGACCGGAGAAAATGCAAAATGGAACAGAATGGAAATTTCACCGTACGATCACTGTATAACCACATTCACTTCAGAGGCTATAGATCACTATAATCATCAATCATTTGGAAAGCTAAGACGTCTCTTAAGGTGAGGGACTTCTTTTGGCTTGTACCCAATGATGCAATCCTCATGGAAGAAAGCTTGGTTAAAAGACAACCAAACATTACTACCAACTGCGGTTTTTGCAATACGTCTGTCGAATCTAGGAATCATATATTCACTGAATGCCATATGAGCAAAGCGATTTGGTTGGACGTCATGCGTGCCCTTGGGACCATCGAATATCCTCTGACTTATGAGGAACTGTGAGTTGGCCATAAGTTCGCTGGAAACAAACATGAGATGAAGGAAGCATGGTATATTGCCACAGCAGCAATAACTTGGGTTTTATAACTAGATAAAAATAACTTTTACTTTTGTGGGACTTGTAATAATATTTTTGGTAAACTAACTCAAATCATGCACTTTATTTTCTTTTGGGCTACAACTGCGGCAATAGGACCAAGGAGATGGATAAACAGAGCTTTCCATATGGATGACAGGGAGATAGAGTTTGAGCCGACACTTGATTGATGATCCCATCCTCCACGGAGATTGTTGGAGGGATTTTTATTTCTATTTCATGTACTCTTGATGTTGTTTTGTTCTTGACTTGTCACACCCTCCTAGGAATGTTGAAGGTTTATCGTTTTATTATGCTTGTTCTTGTACATGTACCTTTGCTCAGTATTCTGGATTTTATTTCGCTGTTATCTTATTAATGAAATTTGGTGGCTATACTCCGTCTTTTTCTTTAAGAAAAAAAAACTTTAAGAATGGAGTGAGAATGATTAAAAAAGCAGCATAGATTTTAAAGAATAAAGAAACAGATAAAATGGATTAAACTTAATATAATAGGGGATTTAATAAGTAGAAAAAAAGAAGTTATGAAATTTCTTGATTTAAATGGAAAATGTTATGGTTTTTTTTTTATATATATATATTTTCAATAAAATCTTTAAAAAAGGATTTTTTTTTTTTTTTTTTTCTTTCGTCAAACTTTATGAAGCTACAGTTTTTGTAAATGACCATATTACTCCTGACCCTTTTAACTCCTCTCGCTCTTTCTTCCTCTTCTTCCCACGAACCGAACCAGATCCCGACTCTCTTGCCTCTCCCTTTCTCTCCTTTCTCTGTAAGTATTTTCCTTCTCTAATCCAATTACATTCTTTAATACCCTTTGTTAGAAATTAATCATGCTTTCTTCACTCCAGATTTCATTCCTAATAATTCCACATTTGTCAATCATATTTTTTCATAGCTTTTAATTTTATTTCATCTTTGTACAATCATTATATTTCTGATTTTGTAATCGGGTTTTTTCCTTTATTAAAAAAAATAAAAATTAGTTGGTTTGTCAATCATCACCTGAGATTAGTTTTAGAGTTCAATAAGATGGGGATGGGATTAGTTTCTAAGTTAGATGATCATTATTTGATTTGGGTAAATGACTTTTATTAACTGAAATTTAGTAATAAGTTCTAATGATGTTAGGATATTTTGATGGAACAAACAACTTGATCCAAGCTGAAACACAATGATATGATGACCCGATGGACCGCAAACAAAACATTGCGATATTTACAACGGCAAGCCTTCCATGGATGACCGGAACGGCTGTCAACCCTTTATTTCGTGCTGCGTACCTCGCGAACAGTGGTGATAGAGAGGTTACATTGGTAGTTCCTTGGCTTTCTGTCAGTGACCAAGATTTGGTTTATCCAAACAAGATTAGGTTTGTTTCACCGGCGGAACAAGAATTGTTTGTTCGTTCTTGGCTTGAAGAGAGAACTGTCATTAAGTCATGGTTCAAAATAAGCTTCTACCCAGGAAAGGTGATTTATTAAATTTTTTTTTTATCGGTTCTGTTTAATTTTGAGAAATGTGATTAAAATAGTAGAGATATTTTTTTTTTTTATAAGAAAGCTTGTGTTTTGTTCACTGTTACTAGTGCAAGCATATTTTTAGGTCTTGTTTACGAGGTTTTAACTTAGTAATAGTAGATGATACTTGTAATCGATGTTGATTGCTTTATTTAAAAGGAGAAGGAACTAAGAAGCAAATTCAAATTTCACATGAAATTCACCAGAAGTCCAAAAAAGCTTTAGTTTCTTACCTATGTTACCAGAAATTCAGATAACGAGAAATGATGTGACATGAAATTTGTTACCAAGTATTTTCTTTTGGATGAAGTGATCAGATAGGAAAAAATGAAGTGAGAAAATATGATTTTAGACGCAGTATTTTGATTAAATTAGAGTACTAGATTGATGATGTTTTACTCATGGAATCTAAAGAATATGTTTTAAACTCGTACTTCTTATAGTAGTGTTGATTTTCTTATGTTTATTTATTTTGTAGTTTTCCTTAGAGAAAAGAAGCATTCTACCTGTTGGAGATATAACACAAATCATTTCTGATAAGGAGGCAGACATTGCTGTTCTCGAGGAGCCTGAGCATCTTACATGGTACCATCATGGACGCAGGTGGAAAACCAAATTCCGGAAAGTACTCGGTATTGTTCACACAAATTATTTGGAATATGTGAAGCGAGAGAAGAACGGAAATATTCAAGCTTTCCTCTTGAAATACATCAACAACTGGGTTATTAGTATCTCCTGTCACAAGGTTTACCTTTTGACTTGAATTTCCTAAATAGATATTTGTGCTTAATGATTTGAATATAAGTGTACATATTTTGTCTGTGCATTATATTTTCTTCAAGTAACTTGTAGAAGGGATAAACTAGATATTAATTACATTTTGTGTATTTTAGTGCTTAAATACAACTAAATGGCCATTTTCCACTTCAATATATTACAATAAATGTAACTTACCAGATGCCTTCTACGGTTCAGATAATGTATTTTTTTTAATAAATGTATTAACCTATGAAGAAATTGCATTGATTGGTTAACCATTTCCCTTTCGAGCAATTTAGCATGTCCATATGTTCCAAAAGAGAAGATCTGTTTGACAACCTTGATAAGTTGGCACTTGGTTTACACGGGTTTCAAAACTTCAAAATCGTCTTCCAACAATTGGTTTAATCGAGATAGATGCATTGATTGAGAAATTGAGGAATGCCAATTCTGTTGATGGTAGTGCATATCAATTTATATTTGGCCTGGCAGCCAAACCCTTTGTTATAAGTTGTGTGTTGTCTTCAGTTATTATCACCCATATAATATATAACAGGTACAAATCAGAAGTAACAGCCATCCATGTAGAAGAATTTCAGTTCCTTGAACACCCATTTTCAGTTGCGGGAGTGCACTAGTGATATGCTTTATCCTTCTCACTTGAATAACATGTATCAACTACTAGGAACATAGACATGGTCCGTTTAACTATTTCAGTTCATAAAAGATGGTGCCTTCTACTAGCTTAGTGCTCCATCAGTGATGTAAATTGCCGTTCATTGCCCCCACTTGATTCAAAGTGCCCTATGGTGAGCTCCCCTCACCAAATATTGGTGAATTAACCTTGGTCCACCTACAGTATCCCTTGATAGTGGAACAACCCTCTCCTCTTCCTCCACCCACCCAACTATTCAGGTTTTGCTGCATTGTGGTTGTGTGCTTGCTTCTCGGTTTTAGATTTTAGAGCATCTAATGTAATGCAATACTGTTTAATGTGAATTATTCAAAGTATACATATGACTTTTGTTAATGAGCACTTGGTATATAGTGAAGAACAGTGAATGGTAGATTGTGGACAAAGATTGTAAGAGGTTCTGACCTGAATTTTGTGTGTTTTTCCAATATAAAAAAACCCAGTGAGGATGGATATTAATGGCATGCCTTAGGTTCCCACGTTAAAATCCCCGGAACAGTAAGTAATTCTTGACAGTTCTGATCAAGGTCTGTTTGTGTGAAGATTGAGGAACCTAAGACATGAGCCATAAAGATGGGTTTTGAGGATGTTCTTTATGTTCTCTCACTGTTTCTCTCTTGCAATTTATACTGGGACAACTTAGATGGACCACATCAATGTTCAGGAGAAGGGTTCCAGTCTAATGAGTTCCTTATGGCGTCTTGGAGTTGAGTGCAATCATATCTGCCAAATCTATTTTTCCCCCATTCTAGAATTCCTTGGGCTATAAGAAGTATAGAAGTTTAAGCCCCTAACTCCACGAGCTTAACCTGATATGTCCTTTCCATAAATGAGCCTTTTAGGATGTGCAGTGGACCCCTCTCTTGTTCATTGCTTTCTTGGCTAGGAATAAGGTACATAAAGGTTCGATATTTTGTTCAATATCTTTAAGCAATTCCCCAAGTGAATATCAACCTTCAAAATATGGCAAAAAGTATAAATGAGGAGCATTTAGAGAGATTAAGACCGTTCGAAAATAAGTTAAGAAAGCAGTAAAAGATGCAAAAGAAAAAACTTACGATGACTTATACACAAAATTAGGAACAAAAGAAAGAGAATATACTATCTATAAGCTTACTAAATAAAGTAATAGAAAAACAAAAGATTTATATACAATTAGGTGTATTAAGAACGAGGATTCAAGAGTCTTAGTAAAAGATGAGGAAATTAAGGAAAGATGACAAAGTTACTTTGAGAAGTTATTAAATAAAAGGTTTGTGGGCAACTTATATATAGAGGACTCGAGGGAGAGTCGAGAGCATATGTTTTTCTGTAGAATTAGGATTTCAGAGGTTCGAAATGCTCTATGAATTATGAAAATAAGAAAAGCTTTAGGATCAGATAGTATATCCATTAAAGTTTGGAAGTGTCTTAGGGATGTAGGAGTGGGTTGCCTAACAAGATTGTTTAATGAGATTTTGAGGACCAAGAAGATACCCGATAAATTGAGGAAGAGTATTTAGTACCTATATATAAAAATAAACGAGATATACGAAGTTGCTCCAAAAACTGAGGAATTAAATTAATGAGTCATATGATGAAACTTTGGGAGATCGTGATCGAACATAGACTGATATTAGAAACAATAGAGTTTGAGAATCAGTTTGGATTTATACCTGGGAGATCAACAATGGAAGCAATTTATGTACTAAGAAGAATCATCGACAAAAATATAGGAAGAATAAGAAAGATCTACATATGGTGTTTATAGATCTAGATAAAGTGTATGATAAAGTCCCTAGAAACATGATATGGTGGGTGTTAATAATAAAAGGGTAATTATTAGGTATATTGAGGTAATTAAGAATATCTAGAACAACCACATAAGAGAGTAGTGAATTTCATATTACAGTAGGTTTATATCAAGGTTCGACTTTAAGCTCCTACTTATTTGCTTTGGTTATGAATGAATTGATGCAAGGAATACAAGATGAGGTGCCTTGGTGTATGCTTTTTGCCAATGACATCGTTTTAGTGGACGAGACTAGAGCATGAATCAATGCTAAACTAGAATTGTAGAGATGAACTTTGGAAGCTAGAAGCTTTAGAATAAGCATAACTAAAATAAAGTATATGGAGTGTAATTTTAGTGATATTCGAAACATAAATGAGGAAGTAGTGAAACTTGATAGTCAAGAGATACTTAAGAGAGACTATTTCCGATATTTAGGCTCAATTATACAAGGAGATGAGGAGATTTGTGAAGATTTTATTTATAGGATCCAAGCATGGTGGCTTTAGTGGAGAAGCGCTAGTAGTATTTGTATACCTTTGAAGTTGAAGGAAAAAAATTATAGGACGACTGTTAGACAAGCAATGATGTATGGAGCAGAGTCTTGAGCAACGAAGAAACAATATGTCCAAAAAATGAGTGTAGCGGAGATAAGGATACTAAGATGGATGTGTGGTAAAACCAGATAGGATTGAATTAGAAACGAGCATATATGAGACATGGCAAATGTAGCTCCTATCTAAGATAAATTAAGAGAGAATCGTCTCCAGTGGTATGGACATGTCACACGTAGACCTAGTAGTGTCTCCGTGAGAAAAAGTGATTTGACAAGTATTGAGGGTAGAGTTAGGGGTACGGGAAGACCTAAACTTGGGGTGGAAACAACGAGAAAAGATAGAATAGCTTGTGACCTTACAAAAGATATTGTGGCCTTACAGAAGCTACTGCGGTAAACCGAGCAAAATGGAAAACCAGGATTCATGTAGCCGACCCCAACTTGTTGGGGAAAAGGCTTTGTTGTTATTGTTGTTATCACCCTCATTTTTTATATCATAGGGTTTAGATATTGAGGATGGGGACAAATCTTTACTGGTGGTATGCCGACCTTATGAAATATACTTCCAAACATTTAGCTCTTGGTTTTTCTTGAGACATTCACCATGATGATAAATGGAGTCCTAATAAGATCCTATGAGCAGTGAATAGGTGTAACTAAGGATCTTTTGTTTTCATTTAAATTTATAGTAATCCTATTAATATTTTCCCCCAGTGAGGATGACAAGGAAGCTGTCTATCCAAACTCGCTGTCTAACTGTTTTGGCATGGATCTTTTTAATTAGATCCAGTTACTTGTTCCTAGAAATATTTTCTCCTTGCTGGTTCTAGATATGGATTCCTACTTATCCAACTCCTGCATGCATTTAGTTGGACACTGTAGCCTGGAACACATCAACTGTTATTATTGTATCTTATGCAGTATTTAAGACTTAGTTGTGCTGTTGTCTCATGTCTTGTCATGAAATGTTTATATGTTTATATGAATGCACTTTCTCAGAGCATCTGCAGTCGTTTGCTATTTATCCATTTTATGCATAGTAGATTGCTATAAACGAACTGCTGCAGTCGTTTGCTATTTATGCACATTTTGACGATTTCGCAACAGTAGATTGCTATATATGAGAGCGGAAATGAGAATATGCATATTATACAAGACGGATCTTCAAGATCCGTTTTTTAATTGGTCGGACGGAACTCGAAACTCCGTCCCTTCATATTTAATAATATTTCGTTTAAAAAATTGCCGAAAAATAGAAAGCCCCCTTGATGAAAGATCCGTCCGTCGAATCCGGACTTTGGGACGGAACAAGAAGTTCTGTCCCCTGGGTTTTTTCTTAAAAAAAATATTAATTGGATGACGATTTTACCCCTCTATATTCAACGACTATTTGTGCTTTGTCAGATAAATCCAACGGCAACGGCTCTTTCTCTATTTGAACAGCTCACTCAAATTTTGTTATATATAGTATCCATCCTGAACCCAATACAAACATAACAATTGCCTCCAATATTTTCTCCAGTAACATATATTACCTCTCTGTCTTCTATTGAGTTTTTTGTGAAAGGAATTAAATGGCGAGCCGAGGTGCAAGGGGGAGAGCATATACGGCTCAGGAAGATGTTCTTATCTGCCAAAGTTGGATTAGTATAACGATCAATCCGGTGCACAGTTCTGAGAGCGAATTTCTTCAACGTTTGAGGTATTATTAGGGACTCTAACTGACAGAACGGTTAGCTCACTTACTAGACGATTTCAACTTATTTCGAAAGAAGTAGCCCTCTTTATAGCGAAATTGAGCAGTGCAACTACTAAGGCCGCTAGCGGAACAACCGAGGCAGATAAGTAAAAGAAATTGGATTTAAAGTCATGCTTTGTATTATTTGTATAAATAATAACGTTCGGATTTTCAATGTTGTCTTAGATTCGCGAAGCCATAGTAGAATATATAGCAACATCTGGAAAAGCTTTCAAATTTGAGGAATGTTATGAGCAAAATTTTCATTGCGTACTACACAAGTATTTGATCGAGTACAAAGTACCCAATATGGTGAAGAAAGTGGTAGCCAAAACTCTCCCACAATAAACAACTGGGATTCAGATGTACCCGTTGATATGGAATCACCTTCACCCTTCACCCGACCACCAGATCGCAAATCTGCTAAGAGAAAAGGAAAAAGAATGGCCGAAACATCAGAATACAATGAAATTGCCGTAGAAACCAAAAAAATTACATCTATATACGAAGAATCATAAGACAGGAGGAATGCGTCCATGAAAATGAAGATGGCTATTAAAAAATGAGAATGCGATATTAAAGAACGGGCTAAGGAAGATTGCATTATGAGTATCGATCTCAATACTTTACCAACTAATCAGCCATATTATTTTATGTGTAGACAGAATGAAATTATGCAAAAACAAGATTATAATAGTGGGTAAACAACATTAATCCAAAATTTTTATTTTATCTTTATGTAATGTAAGCACGCAATTTTTATTGCGAATGTATCCTACGCTATTAATTTGAATGTACCAAGCAATATTCGAAATGTTTATGTGTTTGTGAATTTTGGGATAACAATTATTCTAGTAAGTTGGCGAATACAACGATCACCAAGATACCATACACCTTGCCTCAAATGTTTACTTTATCATAACCGAACAGTTTAATAAAAGTATATTAAACTATGTCGACAAAAAATAATATTCCTGGTCGCAGTACGTAAAAACATGTTGATACCGTGAATGAATTTGGCAGCTTCAATTTCATATACATTTTTAATTGATGACCCATCAAATGGCTGCCAAATGATAGAAGAAGAAGTACGCATCTCTAACTGATCACGGGTCATCGATTGATTGTACCTAATAGTATCAGATCGACCTATATCCAAGAATTTTCGATTCCATCGCAAAATTTTCAGCCAAACATCAGAATTAGCCATGTGAGTCTTCATAGAGATGTTCCTATCTCTAACTGGAATACAACAATTTGTGTATTCGTAAGCCCAATACTGTAGGAAAAAAATTCAAATATGTTACAAATAGACCAATTGAAATAATATAATGACATTATTTGATTAAAATTAGTAGGTAATAGATTTAGTATTACCTCTAGCACTTGCCACAACTCATTAAATGACTTCACTTTATGTCTGCTACATGTGTCCAAAGACAAATACAATAGAGCAATTGCATGACTACCCCCCAATCGTATTTGGCAACTGAATTAAGATCTTCAACTGCGGCTAGCCAACCACATCTTACTAACCCAACACCATTAGGATAAAGAAATGCATCGAGGAAGTACATAAAGAAAGCTCGTGCAATCCTCATTGTTAGTGCGATATCAGTTTCAGCTTTTTCAATCAAAGTATTGCTAAAATAATTTTTGAAAAAATAATACCGCATACCTTGTGATTTTCAATCATCTTCAGTTAATTCCGGAAAGAAGCGAGTCTGAACAATTTCGAAAGGCAAGTCACCAATACCGATAGAAATCCTCGTTAGCATAATCCAATCCAACGGAGTGAAATCCAACTCACCACACGGTAGATGGAAAGTGTGGGTAGTGTCCCACAATCTCATTATGAGTGCCTCGACTAGCTGCATGGATGACTTATTTGTATTAATTTTCCTGAAACGGTGTCATCCCGCCTGCTCGACTAGTTGTTTAATTAGTGAGAGCCGTAAGCAGTACTGATTGTACATCTTAATTGGGTTCTTCCAATTTTTTCTGAATTTACAAAAACCACCCTCAGGGTTAACAGTAATATATTGATTAATATGTTTCGAATTGTCTACTACCTGATTTCAACTGGATTGATCGGTAAAGTCGACATTCGGATTCTCTCCTTCAGCTTTGTTGCTTGAGTTGTCATGAACGGGCATCTGTTCCCGCTTTGATTTCAATCGACCAATAAATCTTCTTATCGAAGACATCGTACCTTGGTTTGGCTAATTGAAAAATAGATAGTAAGATGACCTCCCAAAGAAGATTGTATCTCGATTTGCAGATTTTGAGATCGAGAGTGATATGAGAGAAGGTTGAAGTTTGCCTCGTAGCCATGAAAGTTGCTGAATATATAGAAGCATGTCTAGGAGCAATATGGTCCTAAATATCTCTACTATTATAATGGGAGAAGGGGTTAGTGTCATCTGTCATTGTTGTCATTTTGAAGCCAACACGTGCAGCGCACGAGTTGACAAAATGACCCACTTTGGTAAATATTTTTGAAAGTGGACCAGTTTGGTAAATATTTTCGGAAGTGGATCAGTTTGGAAATTATTTCTTTTTATCCTTTTCATTAACCCTTCAATTTTTCCCACGTGCACGTGTGCACGTGTATGATACTAGTATTAATAAAGCCGAAAAGCATGGCTGAATTAACGGGAAAAAAAAAATCCCCAAAGTGTCGGACGGATCTGATGCTTCCGCAATTCACGGACGGCACTCCAAAGTCCGTCTCTTTCAATTTTCTTTTTTTCTTTATTCTCCGACGGATCTTCAAGATCCGTCTTACAAATTAAATATATTAAACTATTCATTTTAGCATTTTTAAATATTGTCGATAATACATTTCACCGTGGGACGGATCTCCAAAGTCCGTCGTATTTTTTTAAATTTAAATTGCTATATAATATAGCATTTGACGACTGCAGCAAACGCTAAAATGCTATATGTAAAAAATATGCATATTGCTATTTTTTAGCAATCACGACTGCATATGCTCTCATCGAGGTAGTTATATATAACTTGATGCGATGTTCCTATGATTAGAAAGAGTAATAGAAGATAACTAGAATTTTGAGCAAGAAGGCTTAGCATTTACTATCTTTTTCTTAATAAGTAGGAACATTCCATCTGAAAGTTGAAGCTTTAATGGATTGCATCTTGCTATTGATAGTATAAATTTTTAATGAACATGCTAGTTGATTTGAAGGGATGTAAATTGGTTTTGAACAGCCTCCACATTTAGTTTACTTTCTGACGGAACTTGCAGCATGCTCTTAATGAGGGTTCTGCTTGATAAATGCATTGTATAGCTAGTTGATTAATAGAAACAAGAATGGTCCAACCTTGATCCATTTCTGGTGCCAATAAACATTTAACATCCATATATAATTACAGGTTGTAAGGTTATCAGCTGCCACCCAAGAAGTTCCAAGATCGGTCATCTGCAATGTTCATGGTGTAAATCCCAGATTTCTTGAAGTTGGCAAGGTGAAGAATGAGCAGCAGCAGAGAGGTGAACAAGCCTTTGCCAAGGGTGCTTACTATATTGGAAAAATGATATGGAGTAAAGGCTATAGTGAGCTACTTCAGCTACTCAAAAAGCACCAGAGGGAACTATCTTCCCTCCAATTTGATCTGTATGGCAGTGGGGAAGATTCTGACCAAGTTAAAGAAGCAGCTGGAAAGTTGGACCTGAAGATTAATGTGTTCCCTGGTCGTGACCATGCTGATCCGTTTTTCCACGAGTAAGTCTCCAGTTATCATTTTCTTGTGCGATGTTATTCTCTTATTTATTTGTTTTGTATTTACTAATATCTATATTATGGGCGAGTTTCTGGAATAATCCAAATAGATTGTGTTGAAGTCGTCTTCGTGGAAATGAAATGAGTAGACATAAAAAGGATATGTTTTGTATATTAAAATTTGGGAAGGCTTCCTTTTTGGCTCTTGGCTTGCATGTGCCTTCAAGTAGGATTACATTCCTATAAAAAAATTATCATCCTTCTCCTTCTTCTAGACTATTTTCCTTAGTCTTGGAGAATTTGAAGGATGCATAGTGGTCTTTCTAGAACTATGGTAAACCCTCTCTTGTCATTATTTCGGACTTCTGGCATAAACTAATTAGAGAGGGTTGACGTCATGTCAGCAACCGGTCATAAAAATTTGTTAAATCTTCTAGGTACCTTGACTATTTGTCTGACCCCATTTTAATGGGATAAGGCTTAGATGATGATGATGCTGTATTGTTATAATGTGGTGTTCTTTTTTTCCTTTTTTTACGGCATATGTATGTTCACATATATTCCATATCTAGATTCATCATCTCCTTTGTCTCCGTGAAAGACATTTGCCTCCTTTCTCCTTCATTTTTAGGTATTATTAAATATAGTTACATACATGCCAAGCACTTGTAATACAAGTGGCAAGGCTTCTCTTCTCTTAAGTGATTCGATTCCGGCCAAAGACGGAATTAATTTGGGATGTTGGAGAATTCCTCTCCCCAATTTAGGCGGCTACGGCTGAATTCGAAAAGAAAATATATAGTTACATACACATTTGTAGATGCACTTAACTTATATGGTTCACTAGTAATGTTATAAAAGTTTGTTCTGTAATTATAACATTTGTTCGGTTTTATTTATTACTACTCCCACCAAACTCAGTGGACTCTTTTTTTTTTTTTACCATCATAAAAGTACAATTAACTATAGACCCACGATTATGAGTTATTTGTTTCTAATTATGTTTTTTCTTGTCAGCTACAAGGTATTCATTAACCCTAGCACAACAGATGTAGTTTGCACAACCACAGCAGAAACATTGGCAATGGGGAAAATTGTAATATGTGCCAATCACCCTTCGAACGACTTTTTTGCACAATTTCCCAACTGCCACATGTATAAAAATGGTGCTGAATTTGTGAAACTAACTCTAAAAGCTCTATCTGAAGAGCCTGTACCACTTACGGATGAACTGAGACATGAGCTGTCATGGGAAGCTGCCACGGAGAGATTTGTTAGAGTTGGCGAGCTCAATGATGGCATCCCTGAAAGTCCAGTTCCTCGCACTTCCAAACCTTTCATGCATGTCAATTCTCAAGGGTTGATGAACAGTTTAGAGGATGCATCGGCAATTTTGCATAATACTGTTTCTGGGATTGAGGTGGCTCGCCGTGTCTTTGGTGCGATTCCAGCGACTTTGCAACCTGATGAACAACTGAGTAAAGAGCTTGGATTGAGTTGTCAAGAACAAAGTTAATACAGCATTAAGTATGTAGTCTTTCCAAACGAGAAAGTCCCTTGTGACAATATAGCCCAGGGATCTTTGTGGTATTTCCTTGCTTGAAAGGTGATGCTAGGGGAAGAAAAGAAACAACCAAAATGCTCACCTTTGTTATCTAATTTCTGATTTATTTTTCAAGGTAATTTGATGTTGTAATCTGTTCTTTCTTCGTTGTGTCTGCTTATAACTTTTTTGATGACTCAGAATGTCTCGTATATCAGTGTTGTAATTGCTGTCTATATGGGCACTTATAAACACAGTGATCATCGTTAGCATGTAAATTGAGGGTCTTAATATTATCCTTTCAGGACGAAAATTAAGCTTAATACTCCCTTTTGTTGATAAAGTAATTATATGAAACATAAAAGTTCAAAATATATATTCTTAACGCCCTGTTTGGATACTTGGTTTTTAGTTACTTTTTCTCTTTGCCGTGTTTTACTTTATGACTGAGGACCTGTGAAACCTTTGAAGCGTTGTCTTTCCGTTGGAGAATATCAGGCATATCAACTGTTGGTTTCAAATACTGCAAAAAATATGAATGGTTTATTTTGAATTCTTCTGTACAATTTATGCTTCTTGGTGGAGTAAATCTAATTTATAAATTGTTCGAGTAATTTTGGTGTTGCACAATGAGAGGAAATATAGAATAGATTGATTTCTGTTCTCAAAATAAACTAGACAACAATATATAAGATCAATGGTACTAACTCTAATAATAATGTATGGATATAATTTATGCATATTGCTGTGTTCTACAAATTGCAGATTGTCTATCCGAATGTACGCGGATTGGAGGCACAGGCTTTGTCCACCTTGGAATATTCTCAAGAAAATGGGTTAAATATTCAGCCTCTTCCCCATATTTGTCTAGTGCGATAAATTCAGATTTCATCGTGGATTTAGCGATCACTGCTTGTTTTGATGATTTCCACGAAACTGCTGCGCCACCTAGTGTAAACACATAGCCACTAGTGGATTTTAAATTATCACTAGATATCCATTTCACATCACTGTAACATTCAAATATAGCAGAATATCTTGTATAATGCAGCCCATAATTATGAGTAGAACGCAAGTACTTGTAACCGCTTGTCAATATTCGGTTTCAGGATTACTCGTATATCTACTTCGTTTATTAACTGTATAGGCTATGTCTGGTCTTGTACAACTCATCAAGTACATTAGACTGCCTATAATTGTAGAGTATTCTACTTTAGAAATACTTTCTCATTTATTTTTGGATAAATGAAAAGTTAAATCTATCGGAGTTCTTGCAATTCCAGAATTATATTTTTTTTCAATTTTTTCAAGAATATTGTCTATACAATGTGACTGGCTTAAAACAAGCTCGTTTGATGCTTTTGTAATTTTAATCCCCCAATATAACATCAGCAAGTCTTATGTCTTTCATATCAAATCTCGAGTTCAACATATTTTTAGTAGATTTAATCATGTTATCATTGCTTCCAACAATAAGTAAGTCATCTACATACAAACATAATATGACATATCCACTTTTCGCATCTTTGACATACACACATTTATCGCATTCATTTATTTTGAAACCAATTGTCATCGTAATGTTGTCAAATTTCTCATGTCACTGCTTTAGAGCTTGTTTCAAACCATATAATGACTTCACCAGTTTACATACTTTCCTTTCTTGTCCTGGAGCTGAAAACCCCTCAGGTTTAGATTTCTTCATCTAAATCTCCATTAAAAAAAGCTGTTTTTACATCCATTTGATATACTTCAAGATTGCACGTAACTGCTATTGCAAGTACCATCCTAATGGAATTTATTCTCGTTACAGGAGAATATATATCAAAATAATTCAGACCTTCCTTTTGTCTATAACCTTTGATTACAAGCCTTGCTCTGTATTTGTCAATTGATTCATCAGCTTTCATTTTTCTTTTGAAAATCCACTTGGAACCTAAAGGTTTACTACCTGGTGGAAGATACATTAGTTCCCAAATATGATTTTGCAAGATTGAATCAATTTCACTCTTAATGACTTCTTTCCACACCGCTTCATTAAAAGTTTGGGGTTCACCTTCAAGCATAAAAGTCATAAACTATGGACCATAGGTTTTTTCCGTTCTTGTTTTTTCACTACGTCTAGGTTCCACCTCAACTTCTTCATCTTGGTCATCACTATCTTCACTAGTAGTCTCATGTGTTTGTTTGAAAAGCTTTGGTTCTTCCTTAGACTTATATGGAAATACATCTTCAAAGAACGATGTATTTCTAGACTCCATTATCGTGTTATTTTGTATATCAGGAATATTAGATTCGTACACCAAGAACTGATAAGCACTATTATGTGCATAACCAATGAAAATGCAATCAATTGTTTTTTGTCCAATTTTCACTTTGGCAAGACATCCTCACTTTCGCAAGTATCTGTGGGATGACTTTCATCATTTCCATAGTTCATATGGAGTTCTCTTCTTTCTTTGTTAGTACCTTATTCAAAAGGTAATTAGCTGAAAGAATAGCTTCTCCCCACAAGTTTGGTGCCAAAACAGAACTTATTAACATTGCATTCATCATTTCCTTCAAGGTACGATTATTTCGCTCAACAACTCCGTTGGACTTAGGAGAATAAGGTGTTTTAGTTTTATGTATAATCTCTTGTTGAGCACAAATGTCAACAAATGACACTTTATACTCTCCACATCAGTTACTTCTTAGCACCTTAATTTTCTTGTTGAGTTGATTCTCAACTTCATTTTTACAGAGAATAAATTTCTCAATAGCTTCGGCCTTACTTTTAAGTACGTACATATAACAATAATTTGTGCTGTCATCAACAAAGGTAATAAAATACTTATTACCACCTCTTGTTTGTGTAATTCCAAATCACAAATATTATAGTGAATTAATTCAAGCCTATCACAAATATCCAAAATAATGGGCTTCGAGTATTTCATGCTTATTGCCAAAGAAGAATTCCTTGAATCGGAATTAAGATTAATTAATAATCTAACTTCATAGAATGACCACGTCTACATACGTGTATATATCGGGTTCAAGTGTTCAACACTTCCCTGTATTTTTTTAAAAAAAATAAAACACACACACACACACCCCAAACAATAAAAAAGAAGTTAATAATAATAGTAATAATAATAATAATAATAATAATAATAATAATAATAATAATAATAAATAAATAAATAAATAAAAATTTAAAAGAAACCTATATAAAATGGTCACAGGAATCAGAGAAAATATTCTCTTGTAGCGCCACCTCCCTCACTTGATCAGTTAATTGTTACATCAATATACGGAACTACTAAATGGCCAAGTGAGCTTCCTCGTTCTGATTGTTCCTCAACTGCCATGTTTCGCGTACATTCTTATATTCTAGTAAATTGGTGAACTTCCTCAGAAACTATATCATAAACACCCTCGCAGGCTCGCTTTCAAGCCCTTACCCCATAAGGAAATAGGAAGGTAATATTGCATCAAAATAACTCGACTCTGCTGTCCGAAGCGAGCATCGGGTTTAATTATGATTCAAATCCTCGTTCAAAGTCTGGCATAGCTAATACTTGAGTAGATCTTGGAAATGGACTCCAAAGGATCCTCATTACAACCCTTTAAAACATCTAGTGTCATGCATTCAATAAAAGTGACTTCAACGCATGTCCAACATGAGCCAAGATGGAACTTCCCACTAAAAGTGTTTATGCTTCATGCTGGATATATGTCTTGCATACTTGTGTTCGATAAAGAAAGAAGTCGGTGAAGCATAGGAAGTTCAAAGTGTTGATGGAAGACAAAGCAACAACAGCAACACGATAGCAATAGCAGTAGCTTAATTGACAGTCGACTGCCCTCCCAAACCCATTGTTTAGAATCAGTGGAATTGCTGATGACTGCCACTGTAATACCCCGTATTTGACGAGTATGTATATACATATGTGGCCTATAGTTGTGGTAGTGTGTGGTTGGAGCCTATAGATATTATAAATTAATTACTATGGGGACATGGTGTTTATGGTAGGTGGTGGTGACTTAGTCCCACATGGAAGGTGAGTTAGAAATGTGTGTGTATATATAGAATTGCCTATGATAAAGATGCACCAACTAGTCATGACACCTATTGAGAGGCCACCTGTGGTGGGCAGTTGTTAGAATTTGTTTGAGTAGAGGCCCGGGGCGGTACAGCCGCCAACGATGGCTGAGTTATTATTGGCCATGTATTTGAGTGACAATAGACAAAACCTATGGTAGGTTCAAGATGAAGGTTCTTCACATCTTTGTAGATGGCATTCTGGATGGAGCCCAATCATTCGTCAAGGGTGCATTGAACTAGCTAAAGAGAAAATGAAGAAGTTGCCTTCTGCGGATCTATTGGCTGACCTGGGACCAACTGTGCCCAAGAGGCCAGACCCTGCCACAAAATATGTGCAGACTTCAACTTCACATTTTTAGTTGCGCAGGATCCAGCAATGCTGTGCAAAGCAGAAAGTGAAATGAATACAAAATACAATGCCTTCTATTAAGATTCTAGAGACAAACAACGCCAAGACTATCTTAAAACTAAAAAAGTTAGGCATGAAAACGTAAAAAGAATAACGAAAATATCATCATAAGACAGAGTTCTGGAGAGAGCATAACTTATAAAAAAAAACTAGAATAACACATGATGGTTCTAATGTATAAAAAAAAAACGCAGTCATAAGTGTTGAATGTTAGTAATTGTATATTTTGTTTCCTAATATAGGAAACAGATTCCCCAAATCTCTCATCTTCCCAATCTTCTCTCAATCTTCCCTCAATCTCTTTTCTTCTTCTCCAAAAATGTAATCCTTATATATAGATGTATACAGTAAAGAATAAAGAACAAAAAAAAAGAAGAATAAGAATTATTTTTCCCAAAATTATTTTCTTCATGGCATCAGAGCCTAACCAGATATAGGCCAATTGAAGAAGAAGAGGTGATCAGATCTGCCTCCTCGTCATCCAAAGATCCCGTTGTTGATCCTGTTGATGATCTCGTCACCGATCAGCATCCCGTTACTGATCCCATTGCTGATCCCGTCACCGATCATCATCCTCGTCGACTACAGATCTCCAGATCCCGTTCACCTTCATCTTCCTGACCTTCTAGATCTCCAGATAGTTACTGTTCATCTTCTCCTCATCCACCATTCTAACTTCAAGAATAACAAGAAGCCCTTCATCTTCGCAGTCAACCTCCAAATCCCTGGCCGCGACTGCCACTCCGCCGTCTTCTACTTTGCCACCTCCAACCCCATCCTGCCCAACTTTCTCCTCTTTCGTTCGATCGACAGCAGAACCCGACCACCCCCGTCACCTCTTCTCCCTCTGACGACCCCCATCGTCGCTGCCAGCACAACCTCCGAACCCCCCCTTCCCCTCTTCCGTTCGATCGACAGCAGAACCCAATCCCGATTCCCCCTTCCGTCCTTCTTCTCCGACCACCCCGAAGCCGCTCGCCTGCGACGCCGCCTCCGTGCGCCTCCTCCGGCGACGTCGACCTCGCCCCTGGTCACCAGCACCACCGCCCCTTGGCTGGCCGTCGACTCTTCACTGTTGCTGCTGTCTCTCTCTTTTTTGCTGTTTATTGAGTGAGTTGTTTGCTGAGTTGCTGATTGATCAAATCAAATCTGAGGAAGAAGAAGATCCCGATCCTGATCCTCCCTGTCATCCTCTCGAGCTTCCTATCCCTGATTGGTGTTTGTTGGTGTTGGTGCTTGCTGTGTTACTGTTGGTGCTGTTTGTTGCTGTTCTTGGCCAAGTTGTGTCTATCAGATCCGTTATTTTTCTTGTGCCGCTACCATGGGACAAACTGATAGAGCTGAGAAGAGTATTGGACTCGCCTCTACATTAGTCACAGCTGCAGGTAATGATGGTAAGATATTTAATATTTCTGCTTCTGTTATGAATAGTACATGGATAATTGATTCGGGTGCTACCGACCATATGACTTTTGATTCTAGACAAGTTCAAAATTTTCAACCATCCACTAAATCGACTGTGTCCACTGCCAATGGTGATCCTGTCACTATTACTGGCGAGGGTACCATACATCTCACAAACAACCTAACCTTAGATACTGTCCTAGTTGTGCCATCCTTGAATTTCAACATATTATCTGTTGCTCAAATAACTACTGCCTAACATTGTATTATAGTCTTTTGGCCTTCCCATTGTGTATTTAAGGATATTCGGACTCGTAAGACGATTGGTTATGGGGTTAGGCACGGGAAGCTTTATTACCTGGATTTAGAATCTGAATGTTCGAGCAAGTTGACTCAAGCTCTAAGTGTGGAAGGATCCGAAGAAGAGAAGAAGAAATCAGACATTTGGCTATAGCATCGACGTCTAGGGCATGCTTCTTTTGGTTATTTGAAGAAATTATTTCCAAGTTTATTTTTGAAGTTGGATATATCTGTCTTTCTGTGTGATGTGTGTGAACTTGCAAAAGGTCATCGTGTCTCTTTTCCTCCAAGTCTAAGTAAAAGCTCCCTACCTTTTATGATTATTCATTTTGATATTTGGGGTCCATCCAAAACCACTACATTTGGAGGAGCCAAATGGTTTGTGACCTTTATTGATGACTGTACCCGTATGACTTGGATTTGTTTGATGAAGTCGAAAAGTGAAGTTAGTGGTTTGTTTCAGAAATTTCACAAGCATGTTATGATTCAGTATAAATCACAGATTCAAGTTCTTAGGAGTGATAATGGCGGAGAATACCTGAGTTCAAATCTGCAACGATATTTGGTGGAACACGAAATTGTTCATCAGACTACATGCTCGTATACACCTCAACAGAATGGGGTTGCAGAAAGAAAAAATAGACACTTGCTCGAAGTGCTCCGTGCTTCTCTCATCCATGGAAATATGCCCCTTATTTATTGGAGAGAAGCCCTTGCTTCTGCTGCATACTTAATCAACCGAATTTCCTCTAATATCCTAAACTTTCTCACACCATTTCAAGCATTAACTGAAGCTATGAATGCACCAAAAGTCGTCAATTTACCATCTCGTGTGTTTGGGTGTGTTGCATTTGTTCATCTTCATCAACATGAACGCAATAAGTTAACTCCTCGAGCTGTCCGCTGTGTTTTCGTGGGATATGCACAGAATAAGAAAGGGTATCGGTGCTATCACTCACCAACTCAAAAGATGTTTGTGACTATGGATGTTGTGTTCCATGAAGATGAGATGTATTTTTCCTCTGAGGTTGAACTTCAGAGGGAGTACCGAGGTGAAGTTCAAACTCTTGCCTATGATGAAGTGGTTACTATTCAAACTGAACAATCAGATATAAGGGGGGAAATCAGGATGTAAGTAATGACTCGAATGATGACTTGGTTGAGGAAGAAAATTTTCACGAAGATCTGCAGTCAATGCTCAACCTTCATGAAGATGAGCCATCTCCACCACCAGCACCATCTGAACCATCTCCACCACCAGCACCATCTGAACCATCTCCACCACTAGTACCATCAGATCTATCTCAACACCCAGCAGAACCCCAAAACCAATTGTCATCGCTGTCCGAAGCTCCAAGAAGAGAACTCCCAAACCGTACTACTAGAGGTATCCCAAAACCCACTTACGAGCCTAATCCCACTAGTAAAGTTAAGTATCCCATGAGTTATTATGTGTTCACTCACCGATTGTCTGAATCAAATAAGTCATTTGTGAATCAATTATCTGCTGTATCTATTCTTAACAGTGTGCAGGAAGCCTTAGCCGATCCAAGGTGGAAAGCAGCTATGGATGAGGAGATGAAGTCCTTGAAGAAGAATGAGACTTGGGAGAAAGTCGAGCTGCCTGCAGGGAAGAAGCCAGTAGGATGCAGATGGATTTATACAGTGAAATATAAATCAGATGGTTCGATAGAGCGGTACAAGGCAAGGCTAGTTGCCAAAGGGTACACTCAAACTTATGGAATTGATTATGACGAAACATTTGCACCTGTAGCAAAGTTCAACACTATTCGAGTTCTACTGTTACTTGCTGCAAATCTTGACTGGCCGTTGGAGCAATTTGATGTGAAGAATGCATTTTTGCATGGGGAATTGACAGAAGAAGTCTATATGGATCTTCCACCAGGGTCGAACAGACCAGTCCAATACAGAAACAAAGTATGTCGTCTGAAGAAAGCATTGTATGGACTGAAGCAGTCGCCAAGAGCCTGGTTTGGGAGATTTACAAAATCAATGAGGATATTCGGATACGATCAGAGTGATTCTGATCATACTCTATTCCTAAAAAGGAAAGAAGGTAAAATTACTGCTCTTATTATTTATGTTGATGATATGATAGTAACTGGAGATGATCCTGAGGAGATAAAGACATTAAAGAACTACTTGTCACAAGAGTTCGAAATGAAAGATCTTGGACCTTTGAGATACTTCCTTGGTATTGAAGTTTCTCGCTCAAGAAAGGGAATATTTCTTTCTCAAAGAAAATATGCTCTGGATTTATTGAAGGAAACTGGAATGTCCGCTTGTCAACCGATTAGTACACCATTGGAAGAAGGAATGAAACTATGCAACGAAGCTGATCAAGTGCCTTGTGATAAAGAAAGATATCAGAGATTGGTTGGACGATTAATGTATCTTGCACACACACGGCCAGATTTTTCATATTCTTTAAGTGTGGTAAGTCAGTTTATGCATGCACCTCGGGAACAACATATGGACACGGTAATGAGAATTATGAGATGCATTAAGTCAGCCCCAGGAAAAGGAGTCTTATTTGCGAAACATGGTCACTTGAAGGTTGAGGCATATACTGATACTGATTGGGCAGGATCTACAATCGATAGGCACTCCACTTCAGGATATTTCACCTTTGTTGGAGGAAATTTAGTTACATGGAGGAGCAAGAAGCAAAATATTGTTGCACGCTCTAGTGCAGAGGCTGAGTATCGTGGAGTACCTTTAAGTATAACAGAAGCTTAATGGCTAAAACTCCTGTTGCAGGACTTAGGCTATGGTCCAAAGGAACCTATGAAGGTGTATTGTGACAGTCAAGCGGCGTGTGATATTGCGTCTAATCCAGTGCAGCATGATAGGACGAAACATGTAGAGGTGGATAGATTCTTCATCAAAGTAAAATTAGATGAGAAAGTTATTGAGATATCCAAAGTGAAGTCAGAAGATCAACTCGCAGATATCCTAACCAAGGCTGTTTCGATTCGGCTCTTCTTGAAATTTGTTGACAAGTTGGGCATGCTCGATATCTATGCACCAACTTGAGGGGGAGTGTTGAAATATAGTAATTGTATATTCTGTTTCCTAATATAGAAAACAGATTCCCCAAATCTCTCATCTTCCCAATCTTCTCTCAATCTTCCCTCAATCTCTTTTCTTCTTCTCCAAGAATGTAATCCTTATATATAGATGTATACAGTAAAGAATAAAGAACAAAAAAAAAGAAGAATAAGAATTATTTTCTCCAAAATTATTTTCTTCAATAAGAAGACATTCTTTCGCTACAAATCTAAAATCGGGGATGAAGTACTCTAAAAGGAACAAAAAGACGAAACTCCAACTACAAATTTAACGAGCTTTAATTTAATGAGATCAAGTATGAAGTCTTTTACATTGTTTGTTGGAACAGTTCCTGCCCCTACAATAGTTGAACCATCTTTTGTTGAAGATAGGCTGTTTAAAATCTCTTCACTAGTTTCTGATCCTGTTTTCTTCTATTTGCACTAGGATATTTTTGGCTTCAAATTGAGACATACACACAACAATCTTCATCTTCACTGAAGTGCTTTCATACCTATGTGTGATTGGTTACTTCTAGACTCTTCATTTTCTCCTCTTGTAAATAACATGATTCAATAGCTTCGTCTGCTAGTCAAATTTACCATCACCTGTTATTTCTCAAATTGTATGCCCCCTCAAGGACATATACTAGTAGGTGTTGTCACAGCGATGCCATCCTCCGTACGAATTCCACTTGACTCGAGGCATCCTCCACCTCTTGACGGTACTCAAACATTGTAATCTCGTTTTGGTGAATCTAGTGGCGGTGGACTAGATACTTTAGGAGCGCTGGGCTTAGAAATATTTGGCCACGATTTTCCATTCCTACAAAGTTTGTAGAGGTCATGTTGAACACCCCTCATTTCCCTCATTACCTTACAATGACCTTCCCGAACTGATAGAATTCCACCTTGAGTTGTGTACTTGCAGCCCCCATTCTTTCTAAGTTCCCACAGATGTTAGGTTCTGCTTCAATAAAGGAACATGCATGATATTCTCCAATGTGGAACTATTTTCATCTGACATCTCCAACTCAATTATCCCCTCCCCACTACGTCACAATTCTCACCAGTCTTCATCCTCACAGAATGACCTATGTTAGATATTGTAAAATATACTTAGTCACATATCGGGTTATACATCAGTTCAGTATTTGATTCCCTCCTATATATAGGAGTCACTGTACTCGTATATAATCAATCGAACAATTCAATAATATTTTCCAATCTCTCTGTTAACCTTATCATGGTATCAGAGCCCTAACCCTAAATTTCTTTCTTCCTCACTAATCACTAACCCTAATCACACAAATTCCCTTCTTCTCAACGACAAACAACAACTTCGGCGACAACAACTCCAACAACATCATCATCATCGTCATCATCAGAAGTGAAGATTCAAGTCGGCAGATATTTTTCCGAACGACATCGTCATCATCATCATCATCATCATCATCATCATCATCATTATTAACATCAACACAACCGAAATCCATCGTTAACCGCCTTCAACAACCGACCAAACCCATCAACACCGAAACCCAACATTGAAACCCATCATCAACAACTCACCAAATTTATCGCCAACCCATCACAACCGAAACCCATCACTCCTTCCTCTCCTTCAACCTCCCGCCCTTCATCAAGAAGCTCCCTGAACCCAACTCTTCCATCTCTTTACCACTAGCCGCCACCAAAATTTGACCCAAACACCACCTTACCTCCACCTTCAACCCAACTCGCGACTCCAAATCTCGAACCCCATTTACATCCTGACGAACTCCCCTAGCCGCCTGCCAAAACCCTAGACCTCCTGAAACCCTAGCCACCTTCATCTACTCCTCTACCCAAAACGGAAACCCTAATTTCATTTGTATTCCTCTTCAAAATCCAAAACCAAACCCGAAACTCGCTTTTTTTTATAAAAAAAAGGAGGGGGAGGGGGGGGTATCTAAACCTAGTCCTACCCGAATCCAAACAAACCTAACCTAACCCTACCCTAATCTTCATCCCAATCCTATCCGACTCCAACCAAACAACTCTAACCTAACCCTACCCGAATCCAAACAAATCTTACCCTAATCTTCATCCTTCCTCTACTTATTGTTACTGTTCCTGCCGATCGTCGTCGTCGTCGCCGCCGCCGCCGCCGCCTCTGTTGTCGTTCGTCGTCGTAAAAAAGAAAAGTAATAAAAAAAGTTTTAAAAAAATTACAGGTACTTTTTCTTCTTCAATAGTGCTTTAGTCTCACCAGTCTCTTTTATTCTTCACCGGCCTCTCTGCTGCTACATTTTCTTCTACACTCCCCCTCACATCCCGATCACCATCCTGATTTAGACAAATGTAGTGCCATCATCATTCTGATTCTGACCTCCTTCCTCATCCTCCCAACATCATTCCTAACACTACATACCCCTTCTTTCGACACTGGTAGCACCATCCAGCTTTCTATCCCGATCCCGACACCAACAGCAGTTCCGACCTCATTTCGATCCCTGTCATAGCGACACCAGTCTAATTCCTCATCGCAACACTTCTTCCCTTACATCCTCGGCCATGACCATTACTCCAGACTTGCCGACTCTTGTTGATTAGGCTAATCTCCAGCATCGTCTCACTCAACTGGAACTTCAGTTCTTGGGTCAATCTATCACTACTGGCCCCTCTGCCCCTGCATTCTCCATTACTCCCGGTATGAATTCTTTCTGGATTTTATATTCTGGTGCATTACATCATCTTACCGGTAATTTTACATTGATCACCACCAGTACTGCACTTACCTCTAACTCTCCATCTCTACACACTGCCGATGGCTCACAACTTCTCACTACACACTCAGGGTCTATTCGCTCTCCCACCCTCACTTTGTCTTATGTTCTTTATGATCCCTATTTATCCATGAACATATTTCCGTTAGTGCACTGTGCGATAGTGGTCTTGTCATTACATTTGATTATTTAGGTTGTTTTATTACCGATTCTCACACTGGTCAAAATTTTGGGCGTGCTAGTCGACAGGTCGTCTATATCATCTAGGTTTTCTTCATGCACATATATCGCATCCTCATTTTGCTGGTGTTGTGCTCTCTAATGCTGATCCGTGGTACAGACATTTAGGATATATTAGTGAGTCTCGAATCAAGACTTTAGCACATAGTAGTGCCCTTGGTCTCTCTTTTACTCCTATGTCTGATTGTTAGGATTGCCATTTGGCAAACACATAACACTCACTTTTAATAACAAAAGCACTTATCAAACCACTCATCCTTTTCAACTTATTCACTCTAACATATGGGGACCATCTCTTACACCTTCTTACAAATGTTATCTCTATTATGTTAGTTTCATTGACGACTTTACTCGATACACATGGGTGTTTCTTATGTGCAAACACTCTGAAATACCTAACATTTACTAGTTCTTTACGAACCTGGTTCACACTCAGTTTAGTGTGTGTATCAAAACGTTTCGCTTAGACGGTGCTCGTGAGTACACTTCCGCTGCCATGAGATCGATCCTTCAATCTCATGGTACACTCTTTTAATAATCATGCCCTCACACTCGTAAGCAGAATGGTTTAGCTGAACGCAAGCATCATCACATCCTTAAGACAGCTCACGCTCTTTACTCTCCTCTTCTGTTTCTCGTTCTTTCTGGGCTGAAGCTGTCTTGATGTCTGTCAGTCTCATTAACATCAGTCCCTCGTCTGCCCTATTTGGCACATCGCCTTATGAGGCTCTTCATCACTCACCATCAGACTACAGTATGCTCCGTACTTTTGGGTGCACATGTTATGTCCTTCTCCTTCCTACTGAGCACACGAAGCTCACCACTCAAGCTGACAAGTGTGTTCACTTATATCTCAGTCCTGAGCATAAAAGATATCGTTGTTTTGATACTGTAGCAGGTCGTATTCGTATTTTTCGACTTGTCTTCTTTGTGGAAGACTCTCCTTACTACTTGACCTTTCCTGAGAATGCTAGTTTGCTTGAATCCCAAGTTGTTGGGTCTATCTCTTCGACCATATCTTCATGCATTCTATTTGATCCCACTCTTTTGGCTCCTTTCCCATCTCATACTGACGTTGCCTCTATTATTCCTCCTACGGAGACACCACCTGCCCCCCCTCCCACACACACACACAGAGCAGTATGCACCCTCACCACCTGCATCCCCACAGCTGCATATGCCAACACCACCTATTTCCCCCCACACACTGTCCATCTGCCACCAGTCTATCAGTCTACATGTTCTACGTCGGGCATCCCACCGACACGTTACATACTTGATACCACTGATCCTTCTGACCAGTTTGGTTGTGTCACCCTAACCTTCTACTCACCAAAGTTTAATGCGTATCTCACTGTCATACACTCTATACGTGAGCCCAGAACCTACTAGGAAGCTATTCAATATTCTGAGTGGCAGGAAGCTATTGTAGAGAGGTTCTGATTATGATGAGACTTTTGCCTCGCTTGCACAGATGACTAAAGTTCGCACTCTCCTGGCCGTTGTCATCATTCGTCAATGGCTGTTATACCAGATAGACGTGAAGAATGCCTTTCTTCATGGTACCTTATCTGAGGTTGTTTACATGCATCCTCCTCCTGGCCTTCCCACTCCTCCTCCTGGCCTTCCCACTCCTCCTCATCATGTTTGTTCTTTACGTCATGCTATTTATGGTCTGAAGAAAGCCCCTCGAGCCTGGTTTGAGTGTTTTTGCAGTGTCATCACACATGTTGGTTTCCGTCAGAGTTCACAGGACCACTCTATGTTTATACAGTCATCACCGTAGAGGAGGATCCTTCTATTATTATATATTGATGACATGATTATTACTTGGGATGATTCCACAGGCATTGTATCCACTCAGAAATACCTTCACCAGCAGGTCCATATGAAAGATATTGGCAAATTATGCTACTTTCTGGGTCCAGAGATTGCACATGGATCTTGGGGGATACTTATTTCTCAATAGAAATATACATCTGATATTATTTTCGTTGCATGTCTCTCTGATAGTCGATCAACTGATACTCCATTAGAGCTTCATGTAAAGCTTCATCCCACAGATGGTGAGCCCCTTCCCGAATCCACTAGATACAGGCAGATTGTTGCACAGCTTGTCTACTTATGCATGACCAGACCCGATATTTCTCATGCAGTCAGTATTGTTAGTCAGTTTTTTTCCACTCCTACATCAGTTCACTACGGTGCTCTTCTTCGAATCCTCGAATATTTTTAAGGCACTATCACTCGTTCATTATTCATGCTTCTACATCCAAACTAAAGCTCAGTGAAAAATACAGATTCAGATTGAGCGGGTGATCCTACCACTAGAAGGTCTACCACATGTTTCTGTATGTTTCTTGGTGATTTCCTGATCTCATGGAAAAGCAAGAAACAGGCATTTGTTTCATGTTCTTCCACTGAAGTTGAGTACAAATCAATGATAGCTACTACTTAAGAGATTGTTCATGTTCGTTGGCTATTATCAGATATGGGTGTAACTCTCACAGGAGCTACTCCTCTTCATTTTGATAACTGGAGTGCCTTACACATTGCAAGCAATACCATTTTTCATGAGTGAACGAAGCACATAGAGATAGATTATCACTATGTTCGTGAGTGCCTTGAAGCAGGGACCATTTCCCTTCATTATGTTACCGCTTCACATTAGACAACTAACTTCTTCACCAAATCCTATGCTTTTCAGAGATTTCGTTACTTGGTGGGCAAACTCATATTGTTCGACCCACCATGAGTTTGAGAGAGGGTGTTAGATATTGTAATATATACTTAGTCCCATATCGGGTTATACATCAGTTCAGTATTTGGTTCCTCCTATATATAGAAGTCATTGTACTCAGTTATAATCAATCCAATAATTCAATAGTACTTTCCAATCTCTCTGTTAAGCTTATCAACCTGTAATAGACTTGTAAGTAGAAAATATCTCCCTCTCGGAGCAAATATGAGAAGAACTATCTGAATCAAGAAACCAGCCATAATCCACATCTTTAGAACTTGAAATAAGAAGACAGTCAAATTATCACCCGATTCAGCGACACTAACAATGTTGGTACCCTTCCTATTCAACAAATTGTGATAACCCCTCTTATAATGCTCTTTTCCCCTATAATAGTGGCAACGGATCTCGCTCTTACACGCACTTTCTCTTCCAATTGAAGTTCCTTCCACCATCATGCAACTTAGATAAGTTGACCCTGATTTCTGAGTTTCATTCCTAAGTTTATCCTCCTTCAAGCCCTTGATCACACCGGCCACCGAGAGCTTATCATTGTCAGATTTCTTGTGTAACATAGTGGTTATCAAATGCTCGTATGAATCTGACAGTGAATATATCAAGTTGAAAGCTGTATCATCTTCACTAAGATCATCTGCATTTATCGTCTTCAACTTGGATAGCACCTTATTGAATTACACTATATGATCATGAAGAGCAATAACTTCCTTCATTAAGAAACGAAACAATTTCTCTTCTAGTACATTCGATCCAGCAACGACGATCATGAATAGTCAATTGTGATTCTCGTGCATAGACTCTCCGCTCTTTTCTCCTCAAGAAAGCTGCACTTGACTTCGTCCACCAATGACAACCAGATTAAATTCAATGTTTTTAAACAAATCTCATCCCACTTCTCCCATGCCATGTTGTCCCCCTTTTTTCTGCAACACTCGGCTTCTATCTATCTCCTTCTAGCAAGCCATGTTGAACCAATACGTCGTACATGTCCACATTGTAATGATTAAAATTGATCTTACCATTGAACTGCTTGATCTTCAAGAAACCATGATCTATTATCTTCACCAAGGAACTTGAGTAACCCTTGCTCTGATACCAGTTGTTAGGAAATTCGGTGCAGCAGAAGTTAGATCGAGAGGTGACAACCGATCACAATGATTAACCAAGCAACGTAGACCACACCAAACACAAAAGTACACAAAATTTATCCCGGTTCAACGAACCTAATCCGGGGGGAGAAATAATCAAGATTTTGTTTAATTAGAGATGACACAAGAGTTATAATACTCTCACCATGAACCTATTTATCTCTCAAGTCTCACTAAGAAATACTCTGTTGTTTACAATAGAAAACTCTCAGATGAAGTGCGATCACTCAGAGGCCATTACAATTATTTTATAGAGATGTAGAAAATCCTAGGTTATACTCTCAATTATTTATTTCCAAATAAAGAACCAAACTTGGAGCCGAAGACAAACCAAATAATTCAAGAATCAAATAGGGATGTTTGCTATATTTTCCACTCCGGAATTAAATAATGGGATTATTTATTTATACTCCCGGATCTTTTCTCTTCCTCTGGAAGAATTCCACTAAGCCCCCCTTTTGACTTCTATTTGCACTTGGATCGTTTTGGCTTCAAATTGAGGCATACACCCAACAAGCTAAGCATCCAACAGAACCTGAGGCAGATGGGGTATCTCTCACCCTCAGTAATACGATCTAAGATGCCATACTTCCATCCATTAACTCAAAACCTATTATCTGTTCTTCTTTTCTCAGATGTCAGATACTATCAAAAAAGGTGTGGTTGTATTGCCTGACATATACACCAATATTGCTAGATGGAGCGGCGATTGTTAGTTCTTTTACTACTCAGTTTTTGTGTTAATTTTATTTGTGTCTGTAACTGCATTGAAAATTCTAACAAGTTCTTCTGATTATTTCGGCACCTATCTAAGCAATGAGTTGGTAATTTGAGCAAGTTTAATTTGCAGTCAGGAAGTCTCGTCTATCTGTAACTACAAAAGTCATGGCCTTTGAAGATTGCAATCAATTCTCCTTGACCTTTCTTCATTTTACTCTACTCAATCCTCGCAATTCACAACGTGATTAAGATTATAGTCAGTTCTCTACATTCAAGAGGTTCAAAATGGCCGTTCCCAGAAAAAAAAATTTCAAAAAAAAAAACGTTCAAAATAATATTCTCATCTGCCTTCTGAAACCCATGTTACTTAGAGCATCCACAGTCGTTTGCTATATACCCAAAATATGGAAAATATAGAAAAAATCTGGCTGCAGTCGTTGTCTAAATACCCAAATTTTGGGTATACGATGAACAGTTGCGTGCCAAATATAGCAGGCTGAATGGCCGAATGCAAAATATAGCTCACGGCACATAATACTCCGTCCGATCTAATTGACGATAGATAATATGCCGTCTCGTACAAAAGTACTGAACCAAATGATTAGTCTGGCTTTTGAGAAAGAAAAAAAAAAAAAAAAAAAACTAAAAATGAGAGACGGTGTATTATATACCGTGCGGCAAAAAGATGGGAAAATAATGATTTAAAAGGACGGTAGTTTACCTACCGTCCGTTGTAAAATTTTTTGTTTTATTTACCTTTTAATCAATTCATACGGACGGCAGAATATATACCAATTGAATAAGAGAGAGGAAAATAATGATTTAAAATTCAATTTAATCAATTTTTCGGTTTTTATTAAAAAAAAAAAAAAAAAATTTAAAAGCCAGTCAACAGACGGCAGAATATATACCGTGGCTATACATTAACGGCACATAATGTCCCGTTTTTTTTGTTTTTATTAAAAAAAAAAAAAAAAATTAAAAGCCAATCAACCGACGGCAACTAACCTACCGTGCCTTCAAATTAACGGCACATTATGTACCGTGCTTGGTTTTTTTTTTTTTTAAAAAAAATAAAATAATAAAAATAGGTCAGCGACGGTACAATTCCTACCGTGCTATGAAATTAACGGCACATAATGCACCGTTGCTGGGTGTTTTTAAAAAAAAAAAAAAAAATTTAAATTCCAGTCAAGAGACGGTATATTTTCTACCGTTTCATGAGATTAACGGCACATCATTAACCGTTGTTGGGTTTTTTAAATAAACAACTTCTCAAACATAAAACCCGGTCAACGAACGGTATATTTTCGACCGTCGTAGGAGATTGACGGTAGATAATCTTCCGTCGTTTAAACAAAATCAACGACTGCAGCAACATTCTTTTTTTCCTATTTCTCAAATGCTATTTACCCAAAATTTGGCTTCAACGACTGTGGATGCTCTTACAAGGGATAGGCTCCTTAATACTCAGACTGTCAGACATCATAATAACACTTGAGAGCATATGTATTCATTGGCCATTTTTCCAAATTTTCCAAAATATAAAAAAAAAGGTATTGCAGTCGTTGGCTAAATACCAAAAAATTGGGTTTCGTCGGTACAGTAGTCAACTATATTTGGCAGGCGATTTGACAATTGCCAAAATATATCAAACGAAAAATTATTTTTCGTTCGTTTGATCGGACGAAATATTATCTTTCGTCGGAAAGATTTTTTTTTCTTTCAAACGTATCGGACGAGGGATTATTCCCCGTCCTTTGATAAATTTTTTCAAATTTTTTTTAAAAGGTCGGACGGGAGAAGATATCCCGTCCCGTCCATTTCTCAGAAAATGCCGAAAAAAAAAATCATTGGACAGGTTATTATTTCCCGTTCGGTTGAAAAAAAATTGCAAAATCAAAAAAAAAAAGGTGACAGATGAGGGATTATTTGCTGTCCCAACATTGAAGTAAATTTTTTTGATTTTTTAAATTGATTTTTTGGCCTTTTTTTTAAAAAATTGTCACTATCATCGTCTGTAAAATGTTTTTTTTACTTTAACACATCGGATGGAAGATAATTTACCGTCCGGCCAAATTTTAGCCAACAATGACTACGGCGAAATCTGTTTTTGCTATTTACTATAAGCCAAAATTTTTAAAATTTGGCAATAAGGACTACAGATGCTCTGAGGCCCAAGAGCAATGTATTAAACTTCACAGTTGTATTTGTTTTTTTTTTTATGAACCGGATAGAGTCTTGCGACTCCAGCCATACCAAAAAATTATATAAATGATAATCAGTACAATAAAAGTTTTACAAGCCGTAAAACCAACCAAAACAATGAAGTAGACATCAAAAATAAGAAAGACGAAAAGACAAGCAAACAAATGCAAGCGAAACAATGACACAGCCGATGTAGCCCAAGACAGCGGGAGGGACACCCAGCTGAGGCACCACCCACGAGAACGCGGTGTGCTCACTCGATCACCACCACCATCCAGGGAACGTCTCGGTGGGACAAGAGCGAGCAACTTCCTCAAGGAGTCCAGGATTAGTGATGCGGGCTGGGTCGGTCAGACACAGCAGCCAGAGGGGAGCGAGAAACCTGGCAGCTACAGATCGCCGAGAAAGGCCAAGGGGCGACTGCCTCCACGCCCGAGGCACTAAAAACCTGGCCATGGTTAATCAACAATGGACAAACACCCCCCCAACAGTACATCAACTGCCTATAACCACAAAGGGCCGCACCGTAGCGGTACAAATACTACATAAATTTTTTGATGAATAATACTACAGAAATTGAAGAGAGCATACAGGAAACAACAATAAAAACAGGATGATGGAAAAATCTAAAAGAAACACCATACAATAAGATTAGCAAAAAGACAATCTCCATCATGGCCATCGCACAGAGCGGAGCTCCGAAAATGGCCGCCGTTGAGCAGAACATAAAGAGTATAAATAGAAATTGCAAGGCAAATACCACATAGCCAACAGAAACATAGTAACAAGCTCCATTAAAATGACCTATAAAGCCATTCTCCCATACAACCACAGCATCAAATACATCCAGGATCACTGGCACGAAGCGCCAGCCCACAAAAAACCAGAGGAGCCAACTAAAGAAGAGTACTTAACCAAAACAAGGCCCCTAGCTAAGAGCCAAACCTGAATAACAGGATCAAGTCAACAACAGGACTTAAAAATAGGGTAGGGAAAAGAAATTATAACCGCTGCTCAACATGCACGGCAATCGCAAAGCTAAGCCAAAAAGTACACTAAGAAGTAGCTTTCAAAAGAGAGATTGCAGCACCAGCCTCAACCCTGCGAAAAAAGTCGAAGACTGTAAATAATCGCCGAAACAATGAAAATTATAAAGCATTCAGATTGCGGAGGCAAATTAAAGAGTCGTCTAGTCTACGACTGCAAAGAGAATCTCTCACTTCGATTTTTAACGTCGAAGACCACAAGTTAAACAGATATAAAAAATCCTCAATTAATGGAAAGATAGGAGAAGCGCAGTGTCTGAACAACCTCTTATTCCTTTCAAACCACGTGATCCAAATGATAATTTGAACTGAAAGGATCCACGATCTGCGGTACTTAATATTCGTTGGAAGAATAGACCAACAGGAGGATAATTTGGAAGGGATAGAAGGGATTTCCCAAGCTAGAGAGCTAATTTTCCATAGAGGGCTAATGAATTCGCATCTAACAAACAGGTGATCTACGTCCTCAAACTGATCAGAGCACAAAGGACATAACTATCCCCATGTTTGATTCCTTTTGTTGAGGATTTCTACGGTGAGCAGCTTGTTGTTGAGGGCGAACCAGGAGGTGATTTTAACCTTAAGAGGTACACAGGAGCTCCAAATGAAGTCAGCAAAAGGGGAGTGGATGCCTCGAAAGTTAAGAAAGTTATAAAAAGATTTAATAGAGAAGATCCCTGTCGAATTCCATCGCCAAGAGAAATCTTCTTTCGAGTGCCAGACGAATTGATTAAGGGAGGAGAGGAGGTCATTAAGAACAGAGGTTAGATGAGTAGGAAGATCGTCCGAGAAAGGAATAATCCAATGTCTTTGCGAGTTAACCAGGGTGAACGAGTCTGCCACCGAGGCTACGGGATTGGAAGCCAGGCAGAATAGAGATGGGAAAGTGGAGGTGATTTTGGTGTTACCAATCCAGAGATCAATCCAGAATTTGGTCTTGGATCCGTCAAAACAGACATGGGAGATACCGCATTGGAAAGTTACAGCCGCTTTTCAAACCCCTTTCCAGAATGGGGAAGCGTTGGGATGAATAGTGTGGGAAAATTCCCACCAATGGTGAGAATAGAAACAATTGACTTTGATACTTTGGATCCAAGGTGAGTGATCGAATTTTAAAAATCTCCAAAGCCATTTACCCAATAAGGCAATGTTATGGTTCCTGAGATTTAAAACCCCAAGACCCCCATCCGCTTTGGAGGTGCAAACTAAATTCCAATTGCTAAGGTGAGAACCCGACCTGAAATTGGAGGACCCTGTCCAGAAAAAATTACTTCTGATTTGGTCAATCCTCTTGATGACCCACGAGGCGACATAATAGAACGACATCATATAAAGGAAAATAGAGAAGAGGACCGAGTTAATAAGGATTAGTCTACCACCACGGGAGAGGAGTTTTCTAGCCCAAACGTTGAGTCTGGATTCAACTTTATCCACCATGGGGAACCAATCAGATTTTTTCAGTTTACCCCATCGTAGGGGGATCCCCAAGTACGTGATGGGGAAAGAAGCAATAGGACAGTTAAAGAAATTGGAGATCTCGATCTGGCGATGAGGAGAACCTCCCAGCCATAGGACCGAAGATTTTTGAAAATTGATCGATAGCCCCGATGCAAGTTCAAAACAGTAAAGCAGCAGTTTTAGGTTACGAAGAGAGTGAGAGTTTGGTTTGGCGAAAATGATAGTGTCATCAGCATATTGCAGATTGAGCACACCGTCGAAAAGGTGCGAACCTAGACCTTCAATAACCTGCATTTCCCATGCATTGCGAAGAAGCTGACTAAATACATCAGCGACCAGGAAAAATAAAAGAGAAGATAGCGGGTCCCCTTGGCGAAGGCCACATTTAATTTTAAATTTGTGGCCTTCAGAGCCATTGATAATGATAGAGGAAGTGCCTGAGAAGAGGCTGGATTTAATCCAAGCGATCCATTTGGGACCAAAAACCCTATTAATAAGCAATTCTAAAAGGAAATCCCAGCTGACGTTGTCGTAAACTTTTTGAAAATCGAGTTTGAGCAAGATCCCTTCGGAATTAGAATTGTGACAATGAGAGATAACTTCTTGAGCCGATGTAACACTATCAAGGATAAAGTGGTCCTTGATGGAAACCTGATTGGGCAGGATCAATGAGGGGAGAAATAATCGCATTGAGCCTTGCAGAGAGAACTTTCATAGTGATTTTGAAAGAAGTGTTGATCAGACTAATAGGCCTAAAGTTCGTCAGCGAGTGCGCTCCCGCTATTTTGGGGATGAGCACAATGTGCGCATAATTGATACGGTCAAAAGAGAATGAGCCTTGATGAAGTTCCTTAAACATACGGAAAAGATCATCTTTAAGCCAGTGCCAGAATCTTTGAAAAAAGAAAGCAGGGAAACCATCCGGCCCTGGCGCTGAATCGCTTTTTAAAAAGAAAACCGCCGATTTAATCTCTTCCAAGGAGAAAGGGGCTTCGAGAGAAGAAAGGTCCTGTGACTGAGAACCGTAAAGGTGGTTCCAGGCTAATAGAGCGTTGTTTGTACGAACCAATAAGGTTTTTATAAAAAGAAAGGAAGGCATGATGGATCTCGGGATCAGAGTTAAGATCAACCCCATTGTCAATGATAGAGGAGATCCGATTACAGCGTTGCCTATGCGACGCGAAATTATGAAGGAAAGTGGTATTGCCATCACCTTCCTTTAACTATCTAATTCTGGCACTTTGCGCCCACTTGATATGGTCCCAATGAAGGATGTCGGCATAATCTCACTTACACGATAGCCATTCGGAACGAAGGGAACCAGACAAAGGGCCCTGTTCCTCCATCTTATCAATGGAATCAATGGACGCTAAGAAAATTTTTAAGGAAGGTGGTGTTGTTTTGTCTTTCGTAACGCCAGATCTTGCAGCCAAATTTAATAGCGTGAAGTTTGAGAAGGATACTATCCAGACCAGTAGAACCGGTAACTGAGGCTAAACATTCCACTATAAGATTGAAGAAAAGTTGGTTTTGTAACCAAAATTTTTCGAAACGGAATTTGTGATGATAAGAGAAGGGGAAGTTAGAGTAGAGAGGGATGGGAACATGGTCGGAGGAGGGATTGGGTAAAGCCTTGGAGAAAGTGTTGTGAAACTGGGAAATCCAGTTTTGGGAAACAAGGAAACGGTCGAGTTTGGTCATCGTCGGGGGTTGTCGAAGGTTAGACCAGGTGAAGGATCTACCGATCAGCGGAAGGTCGGTTAACTGCAGTGCACGGATGCAATCGTTAAAGTTGCCAGAATGAAAATTAGAGGAAGAAGGGATCGACCTTTCGGAGGTGAACCTGGTGATGTTAAAGTCCCCACAGAAAAAACAAAGGCCATTAGTGAAACTGTGAAGCGATTGGAATTCGTCCCAAAATAGCAGGCACCTATCTGAAGAGGAGGGACCATAAATCGAAATAACTGAGAGGGTGGAGTTGAGAGCCGTCCAATGCTGTTGAATGATAAGGAAAAAGTTAAGTCGTCGAACCGCAATAAGAGAGAAAACCAACTCTTTGTAGCCAAAAAGGATACCTCTCCTAGATCCTATCGCGTCTAAAGAGATCCATTTAGAGATAATGGATCCTTCGATAGTACGAAAGGTAATAGGGGAAGGAGAATCGATTTTCGATTCTTGAATAGAAATAAGGTCACAGTGGGAGGAAGCTCTCAACTGATAAATTGCCCTCTGTTTAACGGGGCAATTGAGACCCCTGACGTTCCAAGAAATACTAATCATTAAGATGTTGGTGCTCCCGAACTCTGTTACGTTCCTTCTGCCTAATGGAAGAAAGCACGGGCAAATTATCCGAATCTAGCAAAAATCCCATATCCTGGGCGAGAGAAGCCAGATTTTTATCTGACAATGAGTCAAACTGAGGTCGGAAAATGGAACCTAATAATTTTTGCTACGAATGGGGTTGTGGATGGGTTGGATTAAAGCCAAAAAGATGCATTGCCTGCAGCAATGATCCGATGGCTGGAGCTGCATTAGCAAGCTCAGATTTTCTAGCCTTAATACGTGCGCTAGATCTGATGATACGGTTCGGTCGGTTACCGACTGACGAATGCAACAAAGCGGGACACCTTTCCTCCTTAAGAGGAGAGGATTGATGTGGCTTATCGACAGAGTCAATAGGCGAAATAAGAGGATAAGAAAAAGGAGATGTCGAAGGGAAAGGGGGTGCTGATGCAGCCAGAGAAAGTGCTACAGATTTTTGAAGGGCTGTAGAGTACGCACTGGTAGTCGACGCCTCCGGTATACCCCCAACCAATGCTGCTAGGTCGGGGGATAACCAAGCGTAGTTCGTAGAACCGAGGAAGGGAGGAGAGAGTGCCGGAGAGGGTGAAATGAAAAGAGCTAAGATTCAAGGTAAAATAAAACTGCCCAGCAGCGGCATCTAAAACAAATTGATGAGAAATAACTGAGATAAGGGTAGGGGATACCTACTTGAGAGAATGTTCAAGATTCAACTCTAATTCCTCTTCAAGAAGCAAGTTGTCCTGATCAATCCATCCTTCTTCTTTTGTGGATTGAGACTTCTTGACTCTAATGGGGGAAGGACCGACGTCGACTCGGTAATGGTGGGAAAGTGAGCTTGCTTCTGGAATTTATCCCAATTAGAAGCGAAATGAGGGTTGACCTCCCAAGACGGCCATGGTGAGATAGGATTGAGTGACTTGGAAGGGGGATGAGAGGATGAGGCGGGAAGTGCTGGAGGACCCCTCTCTAAGGAAGAGACCTTAGGAGGCCCTGAGGGAGGCGGTAGAGGAGGTAGGATAGCTGGAGTTGAAGAAACAGGAGCATTAACCTTCCCAGCTTGAAGAAAAGAAATCTCGGGGTCGATCCAAACTAGGTTTGGAGCTTTGGAGAGAGAAATCTTCTTGTTGCTTGGTGAGTTATAACTCTTGTTAGGGAGCGGAAACTTTTTCCTGGTTGAAACCTTGTGAACCACTTTCAAGATGTTCGGATCCGACTTAGAGAAAGAGGAGGAGCCAGGATGGAAGGGAGAGGATGACGAAGGGTTAAAGGCAGGCTTCGGAGTTCCAATGGAAGGCAACGGTAAGGATCTGCTAAGGCTAACCGAGTCGTGGTATTGCACGGAGACAGTGAAGGAAGAAAAACCATCTTTCAGGCAATAGACTTAAGTCCGATCAGAATGCTTAGGGCATTGAAAAAGCGCCTCCACCTGAAGACACCCCGATGCTAGCTTAGCCGAGGAGGAGATGCTAATTATATCACCAATGCATTTTGACATGTCTCCAACCAAACGCAAAGAGTCACAAAAGGGGGGAGGCCTAAGAGAGTGACCTTGGTAGGAGCAGAGCTGAGAGCATGAGACGGAAGACTAATCTAAACCCATTTCCGAATGGAAAGAATGATAGCCCCAATAGATAGGGAAGAGTTGTCAATAAGCTCCTCAAGAATTTTGGGGGAAGGGCAACAGATAACTACATCACCGTTAGAACAAGTGTTGAGAACCCAATCCCACTCTTTAACATTACAGGAAATGTTGAGAAAAGAGTTCAAGGTAAAGAAAGGGATTGATCCTCCGGTGAAAGAAATGGCACCATAACTATCAAAAAATTTTAACCTATCGGACAGTTCCATGTTCGGGATGAACACAAGAGTAACGATCGGCTTGGACGGGAGAATTTGAGAAGCAGTCAGAGCGGGAGGAGGAGGGAGATTACTGTCGGAGAATCGATCAGCGATAGGAGGAGTAGGGAGTAGGGGGGACCTAGAGGGAACTTTCTGCTTCTTGGGTTTGATAGCTTGATATTCCGCAAGCTTACACTGCAAGGAGGGGAAGTCGAGAGCGGCAAGAACTTGATCCTAGATGGGTGCTCCCAGAGGGAGACCCAAGAGCTTCTGAAGCGCGAAACAGCGGTGATGCGCATGAACAAACTTCAGGCAAAACAAGCATTTCATTTTCGCAGAGCAAAATTTCTTTAAGTGCCCAGGCTGAAGGCACTGGAAACAGGTCAGTGGAAACCGGTGAGAAATAGGGCGAAGAGGACAGGAAGATGAAGAGTTCGGTGTAGTGAGATGGCGGGAGACAGGGGTCTTAGAGAACCCTGGATGCTTCTCGAAAGTAGGCTTGGGAGGCCCAGAGAAGACAGGCCCAAGACGGAACGAGGGACCAAAGTTAATTATTGTTTTATTAAAGTTTTTTTTTAACCACTTCAACCCAGGAGAGATCCATGGGCCAAAAAAAAAAACCCACAAAAATTAGAGGCCCACCTAAGGTGGAGAAACAAAACGGGGAATGGAAATGGCGAACCAGTGCTGAAGCACACTAGGGAGATGGTGAGTCGCCAAAACCAGATGCCTCACAACAGAAGAGGAGACGATAAAGAAGTCTTCAAAAGGAATTAGAGAAGAATCCCAATGAGAGAGGGAATAAGGTACCCAAGAGAGGGGGGTAAGATGATCGGATATTAGAGGAAACCGCTCACCAATATAGAAAGACCACGGAACCTAAAGCCTCCAAATCTACCACAGTGGAAAAAGCCAAAGCCTCAGAAACCGAAAAGAAAAAACCTTAACAAAGATATAACTTACAGTGATAGGCTGGGTAGTAGAAGCTGCAGATAAACCAAATACCTCCGAAGAATCAGCGCTGGGAGGGCGGGGGCTGGCTAGAACCGGATTGGGCCGCACAGACAGACCTGGAGGGAGGGCCCTCGCCAAGAGAAGAGCTCAATAAGGGCCGAAAGAGACTCGCCGGAGACGAGGATAGATCAACAGGGACGGCGAGAAGACGAACGATCAAAGCATCCCGCTTGGAGGGTGTGCACAGCACCGTAGACCACCCACTACCTGGGAGAACGCCGGAAACAGACGGATCTAGAGGGCCGCTCCGGAGAGGAGGACAAAGGGCAAAGGCAAAAACGTGAGGGCAAGGCCAGGAGCTGAAAAGGGTTTGGAGCTCTTGAAGAGGCCTATCACTTTAATGAAGGGGGGGAAGGAGATATAGAGCAGGAGCTCCGGATCTGAGAGCTCAGAGCTTAGAGGAATAGGGAAGAAAGTCGCCAGAGAGAAAGAGCGTCTTAGTAAATCCCACAGTTGTATTTATTAAGCTAAATACGCCATTCCTAGTCTATATGCTACACATAAACTGGTACTTTAGGATTAGTCACTTTACAAAGGACAACCGTATCTGATACTGAAACAATGAATTGACTACTACTTTCACGGCACCTGTTCAACCAACTGATTTAATCAGGTTGAACAGGAACTCCTATTAATTAACTCGACAATGTGCTTACTATGCAGGAAAAAACTCAACCATCTGTAAATCACGGGTAAATAGGATAATTGTGCGGAATTAAAAAAATTAAAATAAAATGCAGAGTAAATAAAAAGAGATAAGAAAAGCAAACCCAAATAGCATAAGTGACGTAGGGATATAACGTGGTTCGGCTCTCAGGTCTACATCCACACATCCTACTTGTAGCAATTCTCCGCCACAAGCGTTCCACTATACTCAAACTCTTGTACAGTGATTCTCAGATTCAGGCCGAGAGACCTATTACATCTAAAGGACTTCTAACACAAGTCCCGTCAATCTCACCGAAGTGGAAGAAAAAGAAAAATCTCAAGATCTTTAATGATCATGACTGAAGAATATAAATAGTTATCACACACACTCGGATTGATTGTTGAAATATTAGTTCAGAAGATTTTTCTCAGAAGTAATAGGTGAAGAATACACAGTGGGTTCATCCAAATATATAGACGGGGAAGTGTATCGATCAAAAATAGAAACGATACATTCCAAAAATGTGAACAACGCAAAGTTCGGTCGACCGCAATTACGGTGCGGTCGACCGTTCATCTTTCTGACGTAAAATCGAGAGATGAAGGGTCGACTGCTTCTTACGTAACTGTGACGTGCAGTCAACTGTGATGCGGTCGACCGTCATGAGGTGCAGTCAACCATTATCGCGCTGTTCATAACGAAACCACTTTATATTCTTACCAAAAACTAATCAATCACCAATCAATTAAATACAATAAAATCTCACAAACATGGAATGATAGCATCCGGTCTTGATAGTTTGGACACTAATCAATCATGTGCTCTTTTTGAATATCTTCGTCTTTTGCTTGATTTTGCAATCTTTCTTTAATACTTTTCTTTTTTGAATATTCTTGAATCTCTCTTGGATTTCTTATTGATATTATTTGATCCTGAAAATCTAAACAACTCAATTTAAACTTATTAGTATTTATGGACACGTTTTGTGCACACCAAACTAAGAGTCAACAATCTCCTCCTTTTGGTGTGAACAAAAATATGCCTTTGAATGTTGAAAGTAAAATAAAACAATAGAGCATATAAATATTCTCCTTGAATTTAGTACCTCATGTAACATAGATTTTCATAGATAAAGAGCATAAATACCCCCCCCCCCCCTAAATTTAGTACTTCGTGTAACATAGATTTTCATAGATAAAGTGCATTTAAGAGAGATTTGTAAATACTCCTCCTTAATTCAATACTTCATGTTATACAGAATTTCATAGAAGATATATAAAGAAGAAATAATAATATTATATTTACTTTCAGTTAAAAAACATTCATAAAAATATTCTCTCCCTTTTTGGAACACACCAAGAGGGGGCCAAAGATAAGCATAGATTAAGTATATAACATACTCCCCCGAAAGCTATTTGTAAATGTAAAGAATATTCATTAAGTAACACCGGAAGTTAATTTGGGGAACATGATAAAGGATGAATTTTGGGAAATATAATAATTTTTGAAAGCAGAGGAAAATCCACTTATAAGATACTGTTGATAGCGAAACTCTTTGATATGCAGGGAGAGCTCTTTATGGTATCATAGATTTGAGATTTTCTCAATACAAATGCAAGGCATAGAATATAAGAAGAAGTATTTCAATAAACTGATATTATAGAAAATAGTGAATAAAGGGTTCGTAAAAATCAAAACGAGTAACCAAGAAAAGAACCGGTCGACCGCACGATCGACCGCAAAACCAATTGAACATATAAAATAAAGAATCAACCCGAGAGCAAACTGGTCAGCCGCACACCTTGTAAACACAAAACGAAAGACAGAGAGCGGACCGGTCGACCAGACAGTCGACTGCTCAAACTGAAAGCCAATTTTTTTTTGTTTTTTTTGAAAAGAAGCATAAAACCAAACGAAGGTCGAGAGTGCGCCGGTTGACCGCCCAGTCGACCGTACACCTCCACAGGCGTACAGTTGCCTGTCCAGTCGACAAAAACCCAATGTTAAGCAGAAATATCAATAACATTCAATTCTCCTTTCAAAGAATATAATCGTTTTTCATCTAAAGGTTTAGTGAAAATATCAGCGCAAGTTGCAAATGAAATGAGTTTAAATTTGCTTACCAGACATAGAATTAAACTAAAATTGTTGAACCTTAAAAAAAGTTTGATCTTCCCTTTTCTTTTCTTGATAGTGATGCAAAAGTGTTGTTTTCATCCGTCATGAGCTTTAGGCAACCACTATCAAGGTGCTACCGATCTTTAGGCGAAGTGCATTGATGTACCTACATTAAGATTAGTATGTATCCAAGTACGTATTGTTCCTGCACTTGTATTCTTCCTTATCCAAACGAAGTCAGTATTCCTTTTTAAAGTACAATTATAAGAAATATGTCATAATCCACAACAATAGTGACAAGTAATGCGATTATGCTTTGGATCCTGTACATATGCATAATTGTGTGTTGGTTTGTAACTATTTTGGTGACTATGCATATGTGTATGACAAGATTGCTTAGATTTTTGATGTTGTATTGGCTCATTGTAACCAAGCCCTCGATTATCATGATAAGATCTTGAATTCTTTGTAATAAGGTAACTGGCCCCTTCATATTTTTCAACAATTTTATCGAGCTCAATTAGTCTTTTACAAAGTCTTTTCCTAATCATCTCATCGTCTTTAGTGTTCCAATGAAGAGTGTCTAGGGTAGTATCAAGCATTCTTTTTTTCTCAAGAGCTTCGTTACAACTTTCCGCTACCTCATCAAATTTTTTTTACATTCTTTTAAATCATCAGTGAACTTAGCAATATAAACATATTTCTTATGAATTTCTCTCAAGTGTTCATTATGTGTTGCTAAGGATTCTTGAATTTGTTGTTTTAAGAGTTCATTTTCCTCCAGCAATACTTCATGATTTTTTCTAAATGACTCGAATTTTTTCATGATCAAGGAATTTTTATTTTTCAGTTTTTGATTTTTAGCGATGCAAGAGTCATGAGATTCATTTAGAATTTGTTTATATTGTCTTAGTTCACGACTCAATTTCTTAGCATAATCTTTTAATCCATTACACATATCTACTAACTCATCGTAAGTGGGTTCTTCGATTACCTCTTCTTTAGATGGTGATTGCACATTACCATTCCCAAGAGCCATGAAGCCAACATTGTTGTGATATTTCTCATCTTCACTTGAATCTGAGTCTAGCCACATTACCTTCGATGCCTTCTTTCACAATCCTGAATTGAAGTGATGATAATCTTTGTTCCGGCCTTTCAATAGGGGATAGTTTGGGCGTATATGTCCTGGCTTATTGTATTTGTAGCACACATCATTTTTGTCTTTGTCTCTTTCTCCTTGTGACCTGCTGTACTTTTTGCATTTGAGATGCTTACATAATTTCTTAGTTAGCCGTATGAAATCTTCGTCTGATTCTTCATGGTCTGATTCTGATTTTGATGGATGTGGTTTCTCTGCTTTTAGGGCAATGGTCCTCTCTTCAGTTTTTGGTTCAATCCCGATGTTCTGTCTGTATCTTTTAGTTTCTGTCATCTTCATCTCGTATGTCTTCAGCTTTCCTTGGAATGTATAGTAATCGAATCCCTTTCCTCAAGGGTTTCCCTCATTGCAGCATCTTTTACATCCCGTTCGGGCGTGAGACAGCTTATGAATTTTCCGACCTTTCAGTCATCATCCAACCCCTTTTCTAAGCTCTTAAACTCGTGTGCAATGATATCGAAACGAGCAAGCATTTGATCTACGTTTTCCCCTGACAACATACGAAAAATATCAAATTTATAAAAACATAAATTTACTTTAGCTTTTACCTCAGAAGCAATTCTCTTATGTTGTTTCAGCATGTTGTTCCAAATTTCGTATGTTGTCTTACAATTTCACCCGCATCGCATTAATTCCTCATTGTTCAACTTGCATAGAGTGCTGACATAGCAATGGAATTTGCAGTTTTCAATGCTAGTTCAGCTTTTGTGAAGGCCCTCTTTCCATCGCTGACAGGAATCTCAGTTTTGTTTATGCACATGTTCCATACTTCTTCTCCAAGCATCTGTAAGAAATAAGACATACGAACTTTCCAAACACCATAGCATTTTCCATCAAAAAATGGTGAACGTGTAAGACTTGTCCCATTGGAGACGAATGGCTCTGATAAGTACAAGTTTTCGGGATGAGGTATTTCGGCCATTGGACCTTTTGCTTAAGCTTTTAAGCTTTTGATAAGCACATCGCTCTGATACCACTGTAAATCACCATTGGGGGGGTGAATATGGTGATTGTGCAGAATTAAAATAATTAAAATAAAGTGTAACGCCCCGAATCCCAAATACACTGAATTCGAGATGTTCTACAGGATCTTTCCGCTTTCTTTAGTACAATTTTACAAGGAAATTTAAACTTTTCACTTTACATCAGAGTTTACATCAATATTACACTTTACATTGCACAGCGGAAGTAAAATTTACAACAACGAAACAAATGTACAATAACATTGAGTAATCTTTAAGCGTTTGTTCCTCTTTAATCTTTATCAAGCCATTTACTTGTATATAAGACTGTGGGTAAGTCAGTTTATTCAACTGACGATCATTATACACGGTCATCCTCTCTATGCCGAAAATAGTATAACTTATTTTCCATATTTAGCAAACACAAACTTGTCACATTTCGAACTCAAGGGACTACCCTATTGATGTCGTGTTGTGATTGTGCACTTAGTCCTTAATGCAATTATTTATATTACATGACACTAATGCGCACTTGTTCGGATTCTATGCATCCCATACTACATAGGTTCGAGGACAAGCCCTTAATCGTTCTTCATCTTTGTAGGGTTCAATCCCTCGTTATGACTTAATCTACTACTGTAACTACGGTAAGTATCCTAGATGTTTTCTGACCTACGAACTCATGTCTAGGCGTCCTGGAGGGAATCCCATCGCCGACATGACTCATCATGCAGACATCCTGTGGTAATTCAGCTCCTACCGTAGACATGACACCACCCGTAGTCTTCAAACATCCCACGAGCGTCGCCACCGGGACGGTACTCTGGAGCAGTATCCTCGCCCAGACTCATCATGGGACATCCTGGGATACGCTCTCGCCGCTATCCAATGGCTCTCATACTCAGTGTTTTTCTCTTACTTTCATCACATCTTCACTATGTACTAGTCCTTAGTTTTTATCAAAATCATGAACAAAAATCAAAGCTCTAGAGTTAGCCTCTCCACTAAATCGGACTTATTCATTCATTCAAACCTGACCAACCTTGGTCTTTCTTTCAAATTTTCATTTCATTTATTCCCAAATGCCGGGGGAGACTTAGCTACTCTTTTTGTTTCAATTTTTCAATTCACAATTTTCAAAATTGAGCATTTCTAACTCATGGATTCATTTTCATAATCATAACAGATTTTCTCTTTCAATAGCATGAATTTCTAATTTAAACATGAGTCCATATCCATACATGAACTATATATTTCATCAAATAACAATTTCACAATTTAAATCTCATCACTAAAAATGGATATTCACATTTCATAATTTCACAATATTCTCCAATGAGAATAAATTCATTTCACATCACTGAATGTAATTTCTTTATTTGTTATAACTCCATTCTAGCACTTTATTTTAAATTCTTTTGTAAGGTATAATTTCACAAAAACATACATATAGAACCATAGTTCTATTTATGCATTTTAGTCTCAAATCATAGTGCATTTCATGCAAATAATTCCTAAATTATTTTTATAAAGTCCTACATATTTTTAGAAGAATAGTCATATTTTCTCATAATTTTTTGAGCACTAATACCCTCAAAAAAAATGTTTTTCAATCTTGCCGAGAGCAAGATTCGAACCCAGCACCACAGAGAACCCAACCGAAAGCCACAACCACTAGGCCAAATGCTACTGGCGTCATAAAGAGATGCTGAGAGCCATAAGAGCTCTAGGCTGCTGCTATTCTTGTTTTTAAAAAAAATGAAATAAAAGTATGGCGGCCAGGGATTCGAACCAACAACCTTATGAGACCCAGCCGCACACTGTAGCGGAAGAAAACCCCCGACCACTTGAGCTACGTGCTCAAGTTGTCACTAGTACCATTCGAATTTCATTTAAATCTATACTCTCTGTTATTTGAAACATATCGATGTTCATCAAAAATATTACTTCAACTTGCTCTTACTAATACACTGCAAAAAATTCCAGTTCAACTATTTCCATCATGAATTATACTCCAGTATATAAACATAATTTTTTTCAATAATTAAAACTTATTTTTCATACAATTAATTCGAAAATATCACTACCACATTTCTTCTTTTTCGACATTTCTCAGTAATTAACATTCTAATCTCTTTATTAACAAATTTCACATTAATTCTCTGTTTTTAATCATTTGCCAAACATACAATTTCATATTTTAATTCATTCGTTCCCACATTAACACAAAAATCCATTTAACACATGAAATGACATTATCAATCTACTAACTCTTGTGTGTAATTCTTGATGGTAATAAATGTGTTTTCTTCAATCAATCCATGACCATAATCAATCCACATACAACTTAAATTTAATGATAGAACCACATACAAGTTATTCATTAACATTCCAATCAATTCATAGGCCAATTTTCCAATTAAAATGTACTCTTATTAATATTTTTCATGCATCATTCTTCAATATAATACTAGCATGCATTCCTAATTTAGAAACATGGAAAATTTACCCACCTTATTGAAGAAAATACAACTAGTGATCTCCTAGACGAATGTCCTTGCAACGAAATGCTTCTCCTCCTTGCACACGCGAGCACAAACCTCCAACCCGAGCACACCAAACCGAAAGCTCCCTCCTTTGAATAGCCGGCCTCTCCTTCATCTTGTTGCAAGCCCAACTCCCACACAACTCAATCTTTTAACTCACAAAAATACTACTAGATAATGCAATTTAGACTATAGGTTTGTAGAAAGTAATAAGCACACAAATAACTAGCCATGGGAAGGGGTATTTATACTAAAATCTTGATGGAATGGATGGCTAAGATTAGAGTAGGAGTTAAGAACAAAGGGTGGAGATTTAAGGAGGAGTTACACAAACTACCCATGATGAGTAACCACCACACCATGATCCCCATCCAAAATTTGATTTCTCCCTCCAAAAGAAGCATTCCCGACCTACTCCAAAGCATGTGCAATTGCACGTATACGTGCAATGCACGTGCATGCCACTTGATCCAAAAATTGTACATTAAATTTTTTGTATAAGAATAAAATAGTCTTTAAATTGTATTCTACATGACAAGTTGTATAAAAAAAATAGTCCATGGACTTTAGTTTATGGGCCAAAATAATTATTATAAAAATAATAAATTTAATTAACTTTGGGCTTTTAAAGAAAAAGGCTTTTCATCCATTTAGAAGAAGGCTTTTGTATAAAATAATTTGAAAGCACAAATTTAAATAGTTATACCCATCACAATGAAAATAATTATAAGATTTAATTCAACCAAAATATTGCACGTGCACACTACGTGCAAAATAAAATAATTTTTCATTAATGAAAAATCAGGGCATTACATAAAGTGTAGAGTAAATAAAAAAAGATAAGAAGAGCAAATGCAGATAGCACAAGTGACGAAGCGATATAACGTGCCAGATCTATGTCCACACCTCCTACTTGTAGCAATTCTTCGCCACAAACGTTCCACTATACTCAAACCCTTGTACAGTGATTCTCGGATTCAGGCCGAGAGACCTATTACACCCACAGGACTTCTAACACAAGTTCCATCAATCTCACCGAAGTGGAAGAAAAAGAAAAAACTCAAGATCTTTAATGATCCTGATTGAAGTATACAAATAGTTATCACACACTCAGATTGATTGTTGAAATATTAGTTCAGAAGATTTTTCTCAAAAGTAATAGGTGAAGAATACATAGTGGATTCGTCCAAATATATAGACTGAGAAGTGTATTGATAAAAAATAGAAATGATACATTCCAAAAATGTGAACAACGCAAAGTTCGGTCGACCGCAATTACGGTGCGGTCGACTGTTCATCTCTCTGACGTAAAGTTGAGAGATAAAGGGTTGACTGCTTCTTACATAACTGTGACGTGCAGTCGACTGCGATGCGATCGACCGTCATGAGGTGCGGTCGACCGTTATCTCTTTGTTCATAACGAATCCACTTTATATTTTTACAAAAAACTAATCAATCACCAATTAATTAAATACAGATAAAATCTCACAAATATAGAATGATAGCAACTGGTCTTGACAGCTTTCTTGGACACTAATCAATCATGTGCTCTTTTTGAATATCTTTTTCTTTTGCTTGATTTTGTAATCTTTCTTTATTATTTTCCTTCTTTAAATATTCTTGAATCTCTCTTGAATCTCTTATTGATATTATTTAATCCTGAAAATCTGAACAACTCAATTTAAATTTATTAATATTTATGGACACATTTTGTGCACACTAAACTAAGAGTCAACATCATTTGAAGAAGAACTAACTACATTCAATTAGTTTACTAAGATTACAGTATCTGCTTGCAACCAAAAAGAAATCAAAAGAAAAATCCAAGCTTGTATAACATACTGAGATACAATTAAGACTCTAAATTTGCATCCTAGGCTTTTGGCCAATTTTTATTCTTTCGCATAGGACTCTTCTTGGGTGGTCTTCCTCTTCGCTTAGGCGATTCCTCCGCCCGAACTTCCATCACCAAATCCCCTTCACAGTCCATGGGCACCCCTTCATCATCCACATTTTGGGCTTTCCTAGGCCTCGACAAAGGCACATGAACCTCCTCTTCCTTTTCTTCTTGTTCTTCATGGCTTTCTTTGATACTCGTGCAATCTTCATCTTTGCTTCCAACTCGTTTTCTCCGACGACTTTCAAGCACTTTCTCTACTACAACTACTTTTTCTTCTTCTGCTGCTGCATGGGCTAAAGCATAGCGGCCGTCTGGTCGCTTAATAAAATCGCTTATGACATTGTACTTGTTTAGATAGTAAGGGAGTAGCCGATCATGGCCAGGTGGCAACTGGTCTTGGTGGGGTTTGATGACTCGAGATATAGATTCCTCTGTTGATCCTTCATCTTCACAGAGTTCTCGAATTGCTTCCACGATCATCTACCAAACGTACAAAATAAACTTTTTAACTATACAGATAAAAAAGAAGAAAACAGAGGTATAAAAAGAGATGATCATTTACTAGCGCATATGGAGGGTGTTCAGGGTTGCGCCTGCCATTAGCAGCTGCCATTGATTTGCTTGATAATTTACAATGAGAAAGAGAGAGAATAGGTTAAGAAGTTAGAGGGGTATAAGGATATGATATCTCTGATTGGATTTGGATTAGCCAAAAAATTTACCAGGATTAGCAAAAAAAGATATCTCTAATTTTTTTTTAATGAAGGAAATAAGATAATTCTGATTTGATTTACTTATTTAAATTTTTATTATCTCTGCTGATTAGTGATTAGTTTTGAAACGAGGGCAAATTTCACTAAACCCTACTCAGTTTTGGCTAATTTACAGATGACCCTACCAATTTTTCCAATTTTTCCGGATGTCCCTAGTATAAGTCTAAACTTTATACCGTTGGTGCGGATGGTGATCCTATACCGTTGAAACTTCAAAAGGTCCTTAGTCTTTTGAAGTTTTTTTTTTTTACCTTTTTTGATCTTTTTTCCCCTAATCCTCTGATTGATTAATCTCTAATAATAATAATCTCTAATATTTTAATGAGAAAGTTGGGGTTGTCATTTGTAGACATTCAACTATCTAATTTAAACAATTCAATTTTTAAGTAGGAGTTATATTAACCATTCATTTACTCAACTATTGTTAGTTACCATAATATCCTCAAAGTTCAAATTTATTCAAGACCAGATTACGTCTTATTATTTACTATATAAAAAAATTAATTAGAGAGTGCATTGCACGTGCATATTACTAGTAATATCTCTAATGTTATAATGAGAGAGTTGGGGTTATCATTTGTATGCATTCAATCATCTAATCTCAACCATTTATTTTTAAATGGGAGTTATATTAACCATTCATTTACTCAACTATTGTTAGTTACCATAATACCCTCAAAGTTCAAATTTATTTACAACATAAGTATTTACAAAAGTATCACTCATATAAAATAAAAGTTTGTGTCACTAGGGGTAATTTGTAAAGTGTATGTATGAGTAAAGGGAGGTCTTAGGTTCGAGGCCAGATTACATCTTATTATTTACTTTATAAAATAAATAAAAAATTGATTAAAACGTGCATCGCACGTGCAGGTTACTAGTAATAATCTCTACTATTTTAATGGAAGAGTTGGGATTTGTAACAAACAAACCCTAACTTATATAAACACGTATAATACACGTCCAAACTATATCCAACAAATATGTGCACCGCACGTGTAGCCCAAATCAAAACATTCAAATATGAACTATTTTTTTCTTATTTGATATATATTCATTTAATTTGATAACTTTATTTTTTTAGACGTGCATCGCACGTACATTATCTCTATTATAATGGAAAAGTTGGAGTTGTAAATCTACCTACTTACGTGCAACACACGTGCAACTACAACTCTTTCATTATAGTCTTCACATTTACTTTTAAAAATATATAATCATATTTATTAAGATAAGCATCACACGTGTAAATTAGAGTTTTTACTTTAAATTTTTTTAAAAAATTAATATGTGCATCGCACGTGCATATTACTAGTAATCTCTAATATTATAATGGGAGAGTTGAGGTTGTCATTTGTAGACAACCTGTAATTTGTAGACATGTATTCAACCATCTAATCTTAACCATTCATTTTTAAATAACAGTTAGTGTTGTTAGTTACCATACTAAATACACTCAAACTTCCAATTTATTTACGACATAATTATTTACAAAAAAGACACTCATATACAATAAAATTTTATGCCACTAGAGGTAATTTGTAAAGAGTGTGGGATAAGTAAAGGGATGTCTCAGGTTCGACGCCAGATTACGTTTTATTATTTACTATATAAAAAAATAAATTATAACATGCATCGCACGTACAGATTACTAGTAATATTATAATGAGAGAGTTGGGGTTGTCATTTGTAGACAACCTGTAATTTGTAGACATTCATTCAACCATCTAATCTCAACCATTCATATTTAAGTGTGGGTTATATTAACTATTCATTTACTCAACTGTTGTTAGTTACCATAATACCCTCAAAATTATAATTTATTTACGACATAATTATTTACAAAAGTGTCATGCTTAAAAAATAAAAGTTTTTGCTACTAGGGATAATTTGTAAATAGTATGTGATGAGTAAATGAATGTTTTAGGTTCGAGGCCAGATTATGTCTTATTATTTACTATATATAAAAATAATAATTAGAACGTGCATCGCACGTGCAGATTACTAGTTGGGTATTAAAAGGATTGGAATTAATATATTTTGAAATAAACCAACTAATTTTGAAATGCAAAATTTTCAAAAAATGGATACATAATCTGTAGCGCCCCGATTCCAATATAACTGGGAAACCGTGACACATGCCAAGATCTTTCCTTCAATTAGTCACGATACACAAATGCTGGAATTTAAAACTTTCTATTCAATACAGAGTTACCCCGCAGTAATTACAAATATCAGTTTGTAATACCAACTGTAGCGCCTGCCCTTTTTCCTTTTTGACTCCAAACTCACTTCTTCCAATTTCTATATCACTTTAACCATAAACTAAGATAGTTGTGTTTCAGGGAAAATTTCGGCAGAGTCTCCCCTGTAATTTCTACCCCGAAACACAAAAAGCTTACGGAATTCTGCTCTAAATTCCGTAGCTCACATCACAGGCAATAATATCACAGGCTCCCCAGGCCAAAATGAGCATCATCACACAGGCAATATATATATATATGCTCTGGGGGCCAAACTCATAACGGTTTATCAATTGTCAATTAAAAACCATAAATCCCTTTGAAAACGTAGTAAGGTTTTTAGAAAATAATTTATGAAACATACCACAGGGCCCGGTACTCCACAACGAGATGGGTACGGGTCAACAACATAGCATACCACCCCACACTATACTCATCACCATCATCCACATACTTATACAGCAAGAATACAATTTAAATCATAAAATGCACTATTCACACAATTAAACCTTAAGCGCCCATGGTAAAATGAAGCTCCGTCCACAAAGTCTACACCTCACCTCTGCACCGCTGAGGACCTGTAACAGTAGGGGCCTAGGTAGTCCAGAGACTCCCTAACCCCCCAAACACTAAGGGGTTAGCCATTTCTGGTGTGAGTATAATTTATTAATAAGCAACTAAATTAAACTTATAAGTAAAACAGAATGAACTTACGAATACCAAGATAAACCTGAGCATGTAAATATCATAAATGGAATTTCACATCAGATACTCGCTGCATCACTTCCTGTATGCATATCCACACCTGCTCACAAACATACTTAACTTTAATTTGGAAAATCATTTCCAAATTAATTGCTTAAGGCCCATCACTTTACGCCTTATGCAAATATTCCTTTCCAATTTCATATCTCATAACATCGCATTCATTCATTCTTACAACACATATCATCACGTCTCGCAATACATCACTTTCACACTCATAATTCGTCTTAAATGGAAAATAAACGTGTGTCCTAATTTCCTAGTGTTTGTGTATGCCATGACCTGAGTCTAATGCAACAATACAGAATATAGAACAAATGCACTTAATCTAATGTCAGCAAGATTCTGGATGCACATGCACCCCATACTACATGTGATCCAGGTCAAGCCAACATACTTAGTCCAATGCAAGCGAGACTTTGGAAATGTATGCATCCCATACTACATACTTTCCAAATCAAGCCGTTGTTTCTAAGTTAGGGATTCGAACCCTCGCTATGCAATGCATTCTAATTTGGTCTACTTCCTGTTCCTGATAGTATGACATGGTCGAGTTCAAAGCCGTGACGAACTTAAGGATATACCGCAGTATACCCATAGCATCGTATTTTACCGGACCGCGGTCCGTACGACCCGTTCGCGTCCACCAGCATATACCTGGATCCCATTCAACAGCCGTGACGAACTTAAAGATATACCGCAGTATACCCATAGCATCGTATTTCACCGGACCACAGTCCGTACGACCCGTTCGTGTCCACCAGTATATACCTGGATCCCATTCAACAGCCGTGACAAACTTAAAGATATACCGCAGTATACCCATTGCATCGTATTTCACCGGACCGCAGTCCGTACGACCCGTTCGTGTCCACCAGCATATACCTGGATCCCATTCAACAGCCGTGACGAACTTAAAGATAGACCGCAGTATACCCATTGCATCGTATTTCACCGGACCGCAGTCCGTACGACCCGTTCGTGTCCACCAGCATATACCTGGATCCCATTCAACAGCCGTGACGAACTTAAAGATATATCGCAGTATACCCATAGCATCGTATTTTACCGGACCGCAGTCCGTACGACCCGTTCGTGTCCACTAGCATATATCTGGATCCCATTCAACAGCCGTGACGAACTTAAAGATATACCGCAGTATACCCATAGCATCGTATTTCACCGGACCGCAGTCCGTACGACCCGTTCGTGTCCACTAGCATATACCTGGATCCCATTCAACAGCCGTGACGAACTTAAAGATATACCGCAGTATACCCATAGCATCGTATTTCACCGGACCGCAGTCCGCACGACCCGTTCGTGTCCACTAGCATATACCTGGATCCCATTCAACAGCCGTGACGAACTTAAAGATATACCGCAGTATACCCATAGCATCGTATTTCACCGGACTGCAGTCCGCACGACCCGTTCGTGTCCACTAGCATATACCTGGATCCCATTCAACAGCCGTGACGAACTTAAAGATATACCGCAGTATACCTATAGCATCGTATTTCACCGGACCGCAGTCCGTACGACCCGTTCGTATCCACTAGCATATACCTGGATCCCATTTAACAGCTGTGACGAACTTAAAGATATACCGCAGTATACCTATAGCATCGTATTTCACCGGACCGCAGTCCGTACGACCCGTTCGTGTCCACTATGAGTACTAAGCACAGGAACTTATCTAAGTCCCACATGAAATGCTAAGACATCATTAAAGCCCGATAGCTTATGATCACCACACTGCGGTATGCAGAGGGTTCCTCATCAATTGTCCGATAAAATAACTCAAGAATTAGCAGTAGCTGTGACCCAAGCTACGCTCATCGGAATTCAACACACTCAGATTTCTAAAAGGGTAGGGAGATCCACAACAATTCCCTAGTGGGCGACTCTTTCAATATTTAAGAGCTCAAGTCCCCAATTCACATTTAGATTCATCTCACACCATGAGCTACGACTCCTCCAACATAGCACACAAATTCAATCACTCCTTCAGCAGAGCGTTTACTACCCTTCACCAAACGAACTCTAGAATTTCTAAACTTGAGAATCATCAAATAAACCCATACCAAAAGCTACTCTCAAGGTTCATAGCAAGATCATACCTACACAAATGGTTATGACCCTTTGGACTTCAGTCCAAAGCAATTGGCTTCAGCTCTGTCCTTTCAGACCAGCTGCACTCTGCAATTTATTTTGAGGTATCAACCGACCTCGATAATTTATGAAATTTAAACTATAGTGGTGGACACATACAGGAGTGTCCACACAATTTCTTAGTTCAAAACACCCATGCTACCCTAAGATACGAAAACGGAAATACACAGCAAATCAAAATTTAAAATCTTCATAACGCACCATGTGCGTAAAATAAAAGATATCATACTCACAAATTGTCCCGCAAAGACTCGAAGCGCCATCTCGCCATCCCGCATCCAAAGTCGCCAACATATCCTATTATCAGATTTCAACGCAATTAAGGCTCAAATCATTCAAACCAGTCACGGAAAAACAATAATACTAATTACCTTAATATCACACAGACGTTTTATAAAACGTCCGGAATACACGTGCGATGCACGTAATAGTCTAATGTCTAAGGGATTTTTATTCCCCAAACAATTACTAGAACCATTCCCAATTTATTTTAATGGCTAAACTACAATTTCTACTACCATGCGGAAGATAATTTATATATATAAAATTCTCATTTCCAAACCCAAAACCCTAATTTATTAGCAACTTGTAAAATCTCTAAGAAATTGCTAATTTCTCGTCTCTACCATTTCCAACATCTCCCAATCTTCCTACCATAATATTCCTACTCAATAGAAATTAACCCAACTCAATTTTATACACTAAAATAGGTTAGGGTTTACCTTTCCGAAGCCCTCTCCAAAAATCGATGCTACCACGTTGTAGAGAACCCTTCAATTAGTCATCCCCTCAAATTAATTAAAAAACTATGGAGTATATGGGTGGATTGGGCGGAGAGAGAGAGGGGCCGAATGGGTTCCGAATGCTTCTTTTCGGCTGGGATGAAAACGGGAGAAGAAAAGGGAAAATGGAGAAGAAAAGATGGTGGGGGTGGGTTTATAAAAGAATAAATAAATTAGTAAATAAATCATAGTATAAATCATAGTGCAAGGGAAAATTTTACACAAGCCCCCAAATCCCAATATATTTCAAATAAGCCCCAACTCTCACTCTTTAAAATACTAACAATCAAACATACATAAAACTGTCTCATAATAACCCTCCAAAAGCATAAACTAAGATAGACAGTATATCTGATATTTCTCAATAACAATCAATTATTATTAGAAAATATATAATTGTGTGCAATTCTCAATTACGCACAGATTACGATGCAAAATAGCCATATGCTATTTTTCGGGTCGTTACATAATCTTCGGTTGCGAACTGACTTTTGGTGCGAACTGGGGTGCGAACGACTATTGCCGCAATCACCAATAGCGTCAACAGTGCAAATGATGCCGCTATTGGGCATAACTGTATATTTCTTTTGAAATTTGCACCGTTGCCGATATCTCTAATATTATAATGGGAGAAGGTCTTAGTGTCATTTGTAAATGTTTTGTCATTCTACCAACCTATTCAACGCAAGTGCATAACTATTATAAAGGAGATCCTAGGTTCAAATCAAGACTACGTCTAAATTTTTATTTTAAAAAACTATCTTTATTAAAACGTGCATCGCACGTGTAAACTACTAGTAATATTATAATGGAAGAATGCCTTAGTGTCATTTGTCATTTTGTCATTCTACCAACATGTGCAACGCACGTACATAACTAATATAAAGAAGGTTCTCGGTTCAAATCCTCTCTACGTTAGAGTTTTTATTTTTATTTTTTGAAATTATTAAAACGTGCATCGAACGACTATTGCCGCAATCACCAATAGCGTCAACAGTGCAAATGATGCCGCTATTGGGCATAACTGTATATTTCTTTTGAAATTTGCACTGTTGCCAATATTGGTGATAGTGGCAATAGCCATTTACACAGTTCGCACCAAAAATCCGTTCGCAACCAAATTGGCCATATATATATATATATATACATATAGGGTTTTGCTCCATTGAAAACGGGTTCGTTTTCAATGGGTTGGAAAACAGCCAGCCTGACCGTCGATCAAGATCTGATCTTGATCAGCGGATCAGATCAAGATCCGCTTTAGTCTCCCACTAAAGCTCTCAAAAGCGGAGGGGTATTTTCGTCACTTCACGCCAAAAAATGTTTCAGACTTAGCATTTTTTTGGTGTGAAGTTTTTTTTGGTCGAAAAAAACACTTAGGCCGTTATTGAGAACAACGGCCTAGGTTGTTTTTTTTACCAAAAAACCATACCTTGGTCGTTGTTCTCAACAACGGCCTAGGTATGTACAAGTGTTTTTCCAAACACTTGTACACACTCAGGGCTTCATCTCCCTCACAACTCTCTCTCTCTCTCGCTAGTGGAGCTCGATAAACCCATTTCCCAAACCGTAGCTCTCTCTCTATCGAACTAGAAAACCTACTCTCTCTTGGTCGTGGCTTTTCACCGAATCTCTCCCTATTCTCAGTCTCTAGCCATCTTCCTTTGAAGATCCCAATTACAAAAAAACCCTAACCCTTACGAAATCTACCCAACCCTAAAACTTTAATCCCGAATAAATTAGCCAAACCCTACTCCCCTTCATTTCTCTACAGCAGCGCGCAGTGGCCTCCCGAACACCCTCATTGTTAAAGGTACTAATTTGTCCTACTTGAGTAAATTGATTGGAAATTTGTCCTAACTGGTCTAATTGATTGAAAATTTTTCTCCAATGTTTGAGTGTACAATTGCTATATTATGCGTAGGTATTTATAGAGTAGGTAATTCTAGTTTAATTGGGGAAGTAGACGTAGTATTAGTTGTTGTTAGTTGTTATTCGATGTTAATAATAGTGCACAAAGCGAACAAAAATTTGTGGAACTTTGCGATTATGTCGAGCTCGCCATACACAAGCCAACGCAATTCGTAGAAGTTTGTTTGGATTCACGGTTTCAAGTGTACGGCCGTGTATCGCTTTCAATTCATTCCCGTGAGTGAAAGCGATACATCGGCGTATTTTGCAAACCATGAGCCGAAACTCACCTCTACAAATTTTGTTGGCTCATGTGTTTTGCCGCCGTCCCACTCCCAAAGTATGGGAATTTATTGATCTCGTTTGTGCGGATTTGTACCGTATATCAAACAACAACCTCAGTTCAAGAGTGAGGGGAATGCAAGCGAGACACGGCCTTATCTTGCAAACCGTGGATCAAAACTTACTTGTAGAAGTTCCGTTACCTTGGGTGCGGCAAGCCGAACCCAATTGACGAGTTTTGTATTTATATGACGTCGTTTTCGACGTTTTGTCACTTATTTTTGTTTCGTAGGTATATATATCACAATCGTTTGTTAACAAACTATTTTATATATAATGTGTATATTAATTGACCAATAATATATTTTTACCCCAGATGAACAACGATACGGAGAGTTCTGCTGCTGGTGATAATTTTGTGTGGGCAGAACCAATCACTGATTCCATGCCGATAGTCGAAGACCATCTGAAACCAAAGTTAGGTATGGCATTCCCCACTTTAGTTGAGGCCGAGAAATTTTATTCTGCATATGCTCGTTGTGGGGGTTTTGCAATGCGTAAGGGTGGGAATAAATTAAAGGGGGGAATGGAAGTAGATAAGTAATATCTCTGTAATAAAGCTGGGTCGTCGCCGGGTCAACATAGTGATGGTAGACGTTGAATAACCAGTAGAACGGGTTGCAAAGCTTGCGTTCGTGTAAAATTGAACGAAACAAGTAATACGTGGGTGGTGTATTCATTTCACGAAGAACATGATCATGAATTCACCTCACCCGGTAGAAGGCACCTTTTGCCCCGGAACAGGTCCGTGTCAAATACGGACAAAAAGATTATAGACCAAATGAACCAAGCTAATATCCAAACATGTCGAAAAATGCTCTTCTTCGAAAGTGCTAGTGGTGGTCATGATCAAGTAGGATTCACAGAAAAAGATGTTAGAAATTTAGTTAGAGACTCGCAAGAAGTATTGAAAGGACACGATTCTACAATGCTAATTGATTTTTTCGAATCTAAGAAACGGACGGATCCTTCATTTTTTTATGACATTCAAGTCGATCCCGAAGGGCGGTTGTCACATTGTATGTGGGTAGATGGTATTTGTAGGATGAATTACGAAGAATTTGGCGATGTAGTTTGCTTTGATGCCACGTACAATATGAACCGTTACGGAATGTTATTTGTTCCGTTTATTGGAGTGAATCATCACTGGCAATCGACTTTCTTAGGAGGTGGGTTCATTCCAAATGAGACGGCCTCTTCGTTTGAATGGTTCTTTGAAAAGTGGTTAGGGGTTATGAATCGTGCTCCATCCGGTATTGTCACCGATCAAGACCGTGGGATCGCCGCCGCAGTTAAGAAAGTTTTCCCCCAGACTCAGCATCGTTTTTGTATTTGGCACATTCTGGATAAGTTATCCCAGGAGGTTCGTCTTGGTTTCGATGTCGACAAGTTTAGAGAGTCCTTGAAGAATGTAATCTACAATTAGGAATATATACATGTATTTGTAGAAAAGTGGAATATTTTGATTTCGAAATACGGATTAGAGAGTAACAAATGGTTGAACGATATATTCGATATCCGTGAAAGTTGGGCACCCATCTACGCTAAAGAATCATTTTGGGCCGGCATGTTGAGTAGCCAACGGGTTGAGTCGGCACATTCTGCTTTGAAGCATCATACAGAAAAAAAGTATTCCATGCACGAATTTACCGTCATCTTCGACCATTTTTTGGGAAGGCAATGACACGATGAATTGAAAGAAAATCATCGTAACAGTGAGAAGAGACCGAAGTTGAAGAGCGAATGGGCTTTGGAGGCACAAATGGCAAAAACATATACTTTGAAAATATTTTACAAATTCCAAGATGAAGTCACAAAAAGCTTCATGTACAATGTGACATTTGTTGCCGATCTTGAGACACCAGATAGTTCAACCTTCCATGTGATACTATATGGAGAATCAGAACTGGCTCGCCTTATTCAATTATCCAAAATCAATGGAATTATTACATGTGCATGTCACTTGTTCGAATTTGTTGCCATTCCTTGCAGGCATATTTTAGCTGTACTTCGTTTCTCCCATCACACACCCCTCCCGGATATATATATTAAAAGAAGATGGACTAGGGATGTGATGAAAAGAAATTACACATCAGTTCCAACCGAACCCAATACCGAGAATTTTGCTTCTCGATATTGTGAGTTGAGCTACCATGCAAAACAAATTGTCGATCTCGGTTGTTCCTCCAATGAGAGTTACAAATACACGTTGGAAAATTTGCAGAAGATCATTGACGGGGTTTCTCGGCTACAACCAGGATCAGGTAAACAACCGGAACAGGCCTCACAACCACATGATAGTGTCGAAGCTGGAGGTAGTTCACATCCACATCCAAGTGCACAACCTCATGATCAAGGGAGTGGTCACATACCTACACGCATTAGTGACCCACAGCAGTGCACGACAAAGGGAAGGCCTCGCGCCAAAAGATTGAGGCCGATTAGAGAGCAACTCCGCATAAAAAAACCGAGAAGGTGCCGAAGATGCGGCATTGTCCAAATGAATCATGATTCAAGAAATTGTCCAACTTTATTTGAGGGGTATGACTCGTAACTTTTATGTTTGTCACTCATTTAAATTTATTACACTTTATTTGTGGCAATTGAGTTTCTTACTAACTAAACCTAATCTTTCAATGAAGGCAAGAAGTAATCCCTTCCGAAGAAGACAGTTCCGAGTCAAGATATGACGATGCACTATGAATTGTAATTTTTAAAATGAAATTGTTGGGTATATATTCAAAACTCTTCATGCCACTTGGTTAATTACCTTTGATTGGTAACTGTAAATGTAATTCTCGAGACATAAGTATCGTTTGTTTGTGTCGTTTGTTAATACTGTTGTGGTACGCAAATGTTGGTTTGTTACACAAATGTATCAGCTGTAGCTGTATCTGTATTTGTAAATTAATTTTTTTTTTAAAACCAAGGCCGTTGTTGGAGACAACGGCCTAAGTTATTTCATGAATTTGGTTTTTCATTCAATATAACTAGTTTAAAAAGAGTTCATAACCTTAGGCCATTGTTTACAGCAACGGCCTAGGTTATAGCCAAAAATTTGTGATTTTGGGGGTGCTCTCTGACTTGGAGAACACAAAAGGATCAACAAGTCAGAGAGCAATCTAATTTTTGATAAATAACTAAAGCCGTTGTCTCAGACAACAGCCTAGGTTATAGCCAAAAAATTGTGATTTTGGGGGTGCTCTCTGACTTGGAGAACACAAAAGGATCAACAAGTCAGAGAGCAATCTAATTTTTGATAAATAACTAAAGCCGTTGTCTCAGACAACGGCCTAGGTTATAGTCAAAAATTTGGTATTTTTGGGGTGCTCTCTGACTTGGAGAACACAAAAGGATCAACAAGTCAGAGAGCAATCTAATTTTTGATAAATAGCTAAAGACGTTGTCTGAGACAACGGCCTAGGTTATAGTAAAAAATTTGGGATTTTTGGGGTGCTCTCTGACTTGGAGAACACAAAAGGATCAACAAGTCAGAGAGCAATCTAATTTTTGATAAATAACTAAAGCCGTTGTCTGAGACAACGGCCTAGGTTATAGTAAAAAATTTGGTATTTTTGGGGGTGCTCTCTGACTTGGAGAACACAAAAGGATCAACAAGTCAGAGAGCAATCTAATTTTTGATAAATAGCTAAAGCCGTTATCTGAAACAAGGGCCTAGGTTATAGTAAAAAATTTGGTATTTTTGGGGTGCTCTCTTTACTCTTTACGTACAGTCTCTGTGGAAATTTATACAAAAGATAGATGATCTACACTTGTATATCTTTCCGCTATATTTTTTTTTAAGTGCCGATTACTACCACCTTTCAAACCAATATATAATCATGGAAGTTAAATATGTAAAAAAAATGATAAAAAATAATTCATAATCATCCATATTTTGGTTTTTACAATTTTGTCTTCACTCTTTGCGTACAGTCTCTATGGAAATTTATACCAAAGACAGATGATATTCGCGTATCTATTGTTTATAATTTTTTTATTACGTTACAATTTTCTCCCTCTTTCTAACCAATATAAATTATTAAGGTAATATGCTTGAAAATAATTCTGAGTTATATAAAGGAGTAAGTTTACATGTATAAGGTTAGGGTTACATGTGTGGATGTACATATTGTTTTTTCAATACATAGGCTACACATGGGGATCTACATGTTGTTTAGCTTGGTGCTTGTTCCCATTTAGGTGTATGTTGAAAGTCTGCTGGCATGTGATTTTGTTGAGCTTAACAACAAGAAAGAAACATGCAAAACAACGGCATTGTTGAGTCCTAATGGCAAAACATGGAAAGTTGGGTTAATTAGAGTAGGGCAGAATCACATGTGTGCATTGTTGGAGAGAAGTGGAGAGAATTCACATGTTCTAATAAGCTAAAAGTAGAATATATGTTAGTGTTCCATTACAAAGGGAACATGTTCAGTTTTTTCCAGTTAATTTTATTACGTTGGTGATTTTTTTTAGTATGATATATAATCTATTTGATTATGCTAATACAATACCCACATATCCAAAAAATATATAAAGTGGAGATTGACAAGTATAAGGTCAAGGTTAAGGTTAGGGTTGTGCGAACCCTACGATAACCCTAACCCTAACCCCTAACCCTAACCCTTAACCCTACTCTGCTAACCTTACAATAACCCTAACCTTACGTTAACCCTAACCCTAACCTACATGTCACTGTTATTAATTTTTTTATGTTATATACAGAATATGTATAATTTTTATTTTGTGGGAACTTAATACCTGCCCACTCCCAACAACCACAAATTAATGATAAATCAAAACCAGATTTTACCACAAATGTTTCTCTTGCAATAACCTGAACCCCTGACCCCCGCTAACCCTAATCCTCCCTGTAACCCCCTTTAACACTAATTACCAATCTTGTTACCCTAACCCTAACCCTAACCCTAACCCTGGCCAAGTCGAGAACACCCCAATTTGTTTGTTTTTGGCCTAGGGTCCAAGGCCGTTGTTGCAGACAACGGCTAAGGTTAAATACCTTAGGCCGTTGTCTTGAACAACGGTCTAAGTATGGAATTTTTGGGATTTATTGGATATTTTCTTTACTCTTTACGCCCAATCTCTGTGGAACTTTATACAAAAAATAGATAATCCACACTTGTATATTGTATAGGTATATTTGTTTATTTGCCCATTACTTCCACCATTCAAAGTGTCTCGAATAACTGCACACAATTACTTCACGACGAGATTCCACATCCCAAATTTCCACAGAAGCAACAATTTACATATAGTGTTTGAGAGTAATATATGAAACTTTTTGAAATACTCTTCACATTGGTTTATACATGTGGTCAAATATACATGTGGTTTTCTGTTACGGTTTCCCAATACATGATGGTCCCTATTTAGGCCATTTTTTTTCCGAAAATAATCAGATCCAGTTCTTTTTAGCCAAGTATTTTGATCTGATTACTCTCCGCTCAATACCGGACCGAATCTTTTTTATTTTTGATTTCTTCTTGCCCATCTTAATTATTGGATATTTTTGATATCCACATGTGAGTTTTTCGATTTTGGCCTTAAACAACATGTGGGGATGTACACATGGTTTTTCCCATATTTAGGGTACATGTGGGGAGGTACATGTGGTGATGTAGTTTAGGTTTTTTCCATATTGAAATGTCTGCAATAATTATCCTTCATTGTATATTGTATAGGTATATTTGTTTGCTCTTTTATTGTACATGTGGCTTTTTCCAAGTATGGTCCACATCTGGGGAGCTACACGTGGTTTTTCCTTTACATGTGGGGTTTTACCTTATTAGTTTTCTCAATGATGAACTTGTGGAAATTTATACAAAAGATAGATAATCCACACTTGTATATTGTATAGGTATATTTGTTTATTTACCCATTACTTTCACCATTCAAAGTGACTCGAAGAACTGCACACAATTACTTCACGACGAGATTCCACATCCCAAATTGCCACAGAAGCAACAGTTTACATGTAGTGTTTGAGAGTAATCTATGAACTTTTTTGGAATACTCGTCACATTGCGTGATACATGTGGTCAAATATACTTGTGGCATATTTCCCAAAAAAAAGTTCAGATCCAGTTCTTGTTGGCCAAGTAGTTTGATCTGATTACTCTCCGCTCAAACAAAGAACCGACATTTTTTAATTTTTGATTTCTTCTTGTCCATCATAATTACATGGTTACATGTGGTTTTTTCCCCACATATTGTGATGAAATTTAGGTTTTTTCGATATTGAACATGTGGTTTTTTCCAAGTATGGTCCGCACGTGGGGAGCTACATGTGGTTATCCTTTACATGCGGGTTTTTACCTTATTGGTTTTTTCCATAATGAACTTGTTCTACTACATGTGATCACACCTCTTCTTCCCAATCTCGTGGAATTCTTCCCAGTTGCATGTATGGTGAATGTCTTCCGGAACGTCTTCATTGTAAACAATGTAAAACGATTTTGTACATTATATATTATTATTCAAAAAATTAATAACATATAACCAAAAAAACCAACAACGGTATAATGAACGTCTATTTTGTAGAGTTCAGAAGGCAGTGCACGTAAAGAGTGGAGAGACACATATCATTAATGATAGAACTTAAATATCCATCAACTCTCTACTAGAAACTTATTACCTATCTACTCCCAACTAAAAAAAATCCTACCCTAACCCCTACAATAAAGCCAAACCAAACCACTAACCTTACAATAACCCTAACCAAATTAAAAAAAAATGATTTAATACTGTTATACAAGCCAAGTTCTCAACTGTCTTTTGTATAAAGTTCCACAGAGATTGTTCATTGATATGGCTAAAAATAGGTTTAAATCGGGACCGTTCACATTGGACGCGAATCTCAAAGCTCAGGGGTAAAACGGTGATTTCACCTACTAGCGAGTCCGAAGCGGGTACTGGGTCTCCTTCTCACAGATCTAATAACCCGCGAACCGATCCACCTCAACTGGGTACGGGTCCCGACCCGATACAAACCCAGTCCGACAGGATAGAATTAGGGTCTCTGATTAAACCAAATCAACGGGCCTAATTCGCGACTATCCTCTCACCGGGAATTAAGGGATTACATTCCTAATCTGATTACGAGGATTTTACGCCTTATCAGATCACAGGAATCACATTCCTTATCTGATCCCAACGGTGACTATAAATACCCCACACCCATCTCCATTAAGAGGTAATCAATCTTTCATAATCATTTCTGGTTACTGACTTGAGCGTCAGAGGGTGCGTCGCCGGGATCAACCCCGGTGTCTCGCACTTCCTTGCAGGTGAATGGTGGGAGTCAACGGTCAAGCTCCGGCGGAACAGGTTAGAGGTTTGCTATTCATGTTTTCCGAAGAACTCACAAATTCTATCTGTTTATCCCCACACCAGATTTAGCGGTAACAGATTGGCGCCGTCTGTGGGAAACAAACGAATAGCAGCCGCCTCTCTTCCCGTTGGTCAGATCTCCTCCAGCCATGCCTCCTAGGAAAGTAAGATCTAGACGGTCCAACCGTGGACCCAATCCCGTTGATCAGCAAGAGGTAGTCCCCATCCAGCCCGCTCAGCAGCAGGGGCAACTTCCTCCCCGAGCGGAAGACCCTCTTCAACAAGATCAGCCTCCTCTTCAGAATCAGCAACCCCCTAAGGGTCCCGCCGGTCCTCAGAATGCTGGTGCGGGGGCTTCGCGTCCCAACCAGCAGAAGCAACCTGTTCACCAGGACCGCATTTCGATGCGCAATGCCTCTACGGATTCAATGGCCTCCATCAACCCTCGAGATTCCGACCTTCGCAATACCGTTCTCAATCGGCAGAAGGATGAGGATCTTCGCCGCCGTCTGGATGAGAAGCGGGCCCGAGAGGGAGCCTCCCGCCAACAACGTCCAGATGAGCGATATCCTCACCACCAAGACAACAGGAGGTCCCCTATCCGAAGAGGACGGAGAGAGTCCCCCGAGCATCATAGGAGAAGACCCCATTCCCCTACTGGTCGGCAACATCCGAGGAACAATGAGGCACCCATCACTCGTGCCGAGTTCCAGCAATTTCAAACAACGGTGTTGCAAGCTCTCAACCTCCGACCCAACAACAACAATGCCCAAAGGGCTCCTACTCCCCCACGGGTCCAAAGTCCTCGCCATCGGTCCATAACTCCTCCTCCGGCTCTTAGCAACCAACAGCGCATGCCTAGCCCTCGCCGCTCCCAGAGCTACCGTCGTCGCTCCCCTTCCTATGAAGACGAGTCCAGAGGCTCGTTTGACTATCGTCGAAGGGACGATGCTCTCTACCGCCGTCTCCACGAGATGGAGAGGCGCATCGGCCGAATAGACAAGGATGAGGAGTTAAGAGGAAGGACCATCCACCCGAGCAGACCTCCCTTCTCCCAGACCATCATGGAAGCTCCTATCCCAAGAGGTTTTGAACCCCCGCAGTTCGAAACTTACTCGGGGGAGTCAGCCCCGTGGACCACATCAAATGCTTTAAGACCCTCATGCTAATCCACCAAGCCTCCGATGCTTTGCTGTGCAAAACCTTTCCCGCCACTCTTAAGGGTTCGGCTCGGGAGTGGTACTCCCGCCTCGCCCCGTCTTCCATATTCTCCTTCGAGCAATTCGAGAGCCTTTTCATCACTCATTTTGTGAGTAGCAGACGCACGGAGAAGACTAACATCTCGTTACTCCAGCTCCGCCAGGAGAAGGGAGAGAATTTGAGAGACTATGTGAGGAGGTTCACTGCAGAAGTGAGATCCATTGCTTCCCTTGACCAGCCTGTTGCAGCGGCCGCCTTCCAATCGAACGTCCTCAACTCTAGCCTTCGCTCCTTCCTTGCCAAGAAGCCCCCACATAATTTCGCCGACATCCTTCTCAGGAGTGAGAAGTACATTCGGGCCGAAGAAGCCGAGAATCTCCCGGGCTTTGAGGAGACATCTTTCGGGAACAAACGAAAGAGCACAAGCGAAGAGGGCTCCCAAAAATCCCAGAAGGATGGCAATGGACAGCGTCGCCCGACTCCTCGGTTTGAGAAGTTCACCCCCCTCATTGCCAATATATCAGAAGTTCTTATGGAAGTGGACAAGGAAGGGCTCCTCCGCGCTCCCCCGAGAATGAATACACCTGGCAAGAAGAGAAACAAGGATAAGTGGTGCCGCTTTCACAGGGACCACGGCCACGACATGGATGATTGTCGGGCTCTCAAGGAGGAGATTGAAGAACTCATACAGCGGGGGCACCTGATCAAGTTCGTCCAAAAAGAGGGGGTCGAGTTTCCCCCCTGAGGAAGCCCACAAACGAACAGAAGGGCCTGCCAAGCTTCAACACTCGGAATCTCCCAGCTCCTCCCAAGAGGTCTTCACCTTATTGTAGAAGTAGGATCTTGATTTTCAATAAGGCTAATGCTTGTAACTCGGCCAACAGCATGTAATAATGGCTCGCCCTATTGGAGCAGCCACTTAGTTTATTTCAATAAAACTTTACATCTTTTTATTGAAAATTATTGCTCTTGCTTCTCTATCTCTCCGAGTCACGACTCTCTTAAATGGTGGGTTCGGAGTCCAGCTTCTTCTACATGGCTGCTCCCGCAACTTACTAACCCTTAACACCGATGGTTCGGAGTCCAACACTTGGCTCGATTCCTCTTCACATAACTTGCTCTTCAGCGGGTTAGAAATGATTCTCCATTCGGAATTGATCCCACAACCGTTGAACAACTCTACCGATGGTTCGGAGTCCAACACTTGGCTCGATTCCTCTTCAAATAACCTGCTCTTCAGCGGGTTAGAAGTGGTTCGCCATTCGGAATTGCTCCCACAACCGTTGAACAACTCTACCGATGGTTTGGAGTCCAACACTTGGCTCGATTCCTCTTCACATAACTTGCTCTTCAGCGGGTTAGAAGTGGTTCGCCATTCGGAATTGCTCCCACAACCGTTGAACAACTCTACCGATGGTTCGGAGTCCAACACTTGGCTCGATTCCTCTTCAAATAACTTGCTCTTCAGTGGGTTAGAAGTGGTTCGCCTTTCGGAATTGCTCCCACAACCGTTGAACAACTCTACCGATGGTTCGGAGTCCAACACTTGGCTCGATTCCTCTTCAAATAACCTGCTCTTCAGCGGGTTAGAAGTGGTTCGCCATTCGGAACTGCTCCCACAACCGTTGAACAACTCTACCGATGGTTCGGAGTCCAACACTTGGCTCGATTCCTCTTCACATAACCTGCTCTTCAGCGGGTTAGAAGTGGTTCGCCATTCGGAATTGCTCCCACAACCGTTGAACAACTCTACCGATGGTTCGGAGTCCAACACTTGGCTCGATTCCTCTTCAAATAACCTGCTCTTCAGCGGGTTAGAAGTGGTTCGCCATTCGGAATTGCTCCCACAACCGTTGAACAACTCTACCGATGGTTCGGAGTCCAACACTTGGCTCGATTCCTCTTCAAATAACCTGCTCTTCAGCGGGTTAGAAGTGGTTCGCCATTCGGAACTGCTCCCACAACCGTTGAACACCTCTACCGATGGTTCGGAGTCCAACACTTGGCTCGATTCCTCTTCAAATAACCTGCTCTTCAGCGGGTTAGAAGTGGTTCGCCTTTCGGAACTGCTCCCACAACCGTTGATTCTGTCACTTAAATAGCGAGTTCGGAGCACAACTCTTCCCTAGAGCTGCTCCTCAAGACTCGTCTTCCAGATGGCTCTCCTAGAGCCGAGCTTTTCACTCCGCTCGCCTCCAAAGCAGAGCTCTTCTCGACGAGATCGGAGCACAACTCTCTCCTAGAGTTCCTCCTCAAAACTCGTCTTCCAAATGGCTCTCTCCCAGAGCCGAGCTCTTCACTCCGCTCGCCTCCAAAGCAGAGCTCTTCTCGACGAGATCGGAGCACAACTCTCTCCTAGAGTTCCTCCTCAAAACTCGTCTTCCAAATGGCTCTTTCCCAGAGCCGAGCTCTTCACTCCGCTCGCCTCCAAAATGGAGCTCTTCTCCACGAGTTCGGAGCTAAAACTCTCCTAGAGTTGCTCCTCAAACTCGTCTTCTAAATGGCTCTCTCCCAAAGCCAAGCTCTTCACTCCGCTTACCTCCAAGGCAGACCTCTTCTCAAACGAGTTCGGAGCTAAAACTCTCTCCTAGAGTTGCTCCTCAAACTCGTCTTCCAGATCGCTCTCTCCTGGGTCTGAGCTCTTCACTTCGCTCGCCTCCGAAGCGGGCCTCTTCTAAGCGAGTTCGGAGCTCAAAACTCTCCCATAGAGTTGCTCCTTGCACTCACTTGAAAGAATGGGTCTTCTCATGGCTCTTACGAAGATCTTCCTAGCACCTCTTCTCCCCCCCTTTTGGAGCTCCTCTTCAAAAATCTCCCAAACCAAACAGAACAGAGGCAGAGCTCCGGAGCTCTTCACCTCTCCCATATGCCGACCCATTCTCTCGTGCCGAAGAGCAGAGGTAGATCTCCGACCCTTCCTCTTCGCCGAGCTGCTATGGACAGAGGGGGAACTACCGAGCCGAGTGGACGAGGTACCGACCTCCACATATGGAGAAAAATTATGCCGATCTGGTTTCACCGTTAGATCATCTCAAAATTCGCACTTAAGCGTGATGGACGGATCAGATCACGCCACGTCACCACAAAACGACAAGATAACGTTTTCTCGAAACTCGTGCCTCTTGTCTCGTGATTCGCGTCACAATCGTGATCAACCGTCCAGATGGCTCTCCTAGAGCCGAGCTCTTCACTCCGCTCGCCTCCAAAGCGGAGCTCTTCTCGACGAGATCGGAGCACAACTCTCTCCTAGAGTTCCTCCTCAAAACTCGTCTTCCAAATGGCTCTCTCCCAGAGCCGAGCTCTTCACTCCGCTCGCCTCCAAAGCGGAGCTCTTCTCCACGAGTTCGGAGCTAAAACTCTCTCCTAGAGTTCCTCCTCAAACTCGTCTTCCAAATGGCTCTCTCCCAGAGCCGAGCTCTTCACTCCGCTCGCCTCCAAAGCGGAGCTCTTCTCCACGAGTTCGGAGCACAACTCTCTCCTAGAGTTGCTCCTCAAAACTTGTCTCTCAAATGGCTCTTCACTCCGCTCGCCTCCAAAGCGGAGATCTTCTCAAACGAGTTCGGAGCACAACTCTCTCCTAGAGTTGCTCCTCAAACTCGTCTGCCAGATGGCTCTTCTAATGCCGAGCTCTTCACTCCGCTCGCCTCCAAAGCGGAGATCTTCTCAAACAAGTTCGGAGCTCACAACTCTCTCCTAGAGTTGCTCCTCAAAACTCGTCTTCCAGATGGCTCTCTCTTAGAGTCGAGCTCTTCACTCCGCTCGCTTCCGAAGCGGACCTCTTCTCAACGAGTTCAGAGCTCACAACTCTCCCCTAGAGTTGCTCCTAGCACTCACTTCAGAGAATGGGTCTTCCCAGCACCTCTTCCTAGCACCTCTTCTCCTAGGAGTGGAGCTCCTCTTCAAAAATCTCCAAAACCAAACAGAATAGAGGCAGAGCTTCAGAGCCCCTCACCTCTCCCATATGCCGACCCATCCTCCCGAGCCGAGGAGCAGAGCTTCATCGACCCATCCCCTTCATCAACTCACCGAGCTTCTCCTCACGCTCGAGCCGTCCGAACTCCGAGCTCCACTACACCGAGCTACTACGGGCAGAAGGTGAACTACTGAGTTACCGAGCCGAGCGGACGAGGAACCGACCCTCGTATATGGAGAAAAATTCTACCGAACCAACTTCGCTGTTAGATCATCTCAAAATTTGTACCCAAGCGTGATGGACGGATCAGATCGCGCCATGTCACCACAAAACGACAAGATAACGTTTTCTCAAAACTCGTGCCTCTTGTCTCGTGTTCGAGACACGATCGTGATCAACCGTCCAGATGGAGCCACGTAGCTCGGATCTGAAATCCGAGCTACCGATCTACCGAGCAGCAAAGTGGCGGAAAATGTGCCTCAAAATCCGTGCTCGGATCTGCCGAGCAGCAAAGCCGACGAAGAGCAAGAAGAAAAAGAGGCTAACGGGTCGGGGTCGGATCCGATACCCACGATCCGACCCATACCCTTCTTGGCTTCTCCATTCTTCTCCTCCTTCAGTCACCTCTTCAAAAAGTACCCAGCACTTCTCCTCTTCTCCACTGTGTGAAAGAACAAGGCAGAGGAGAGAACCCAAATGCCTCTCCTCCCCTTCCTCTTCTCCTCTTCTCCACTGTGCGAAAGAACAAGGCAGAGGAGAGAACCCAATTGCCTCTCCTCCCCTTTCTCTTCTCCTCTTCTCCACTGTGCGAAAGAACAAGGTAGAGGAGAGAACCCAAGTGCCTCTCCTCACCTTTCTCTTCTCCTCTTCTCCACTGTGCGAAAGAACAAGGCAGAGGAGAGAACCCAAATGCCTCTCCTCCCCTTCCTCTTCTCCTCTTCTCCACTGTGCGAAAGAACAAGGTAGAGGAGAGAACCCAAATGCCTCTCCTCCCCTTCATCTTTCTTCTCAGAAGAGATGCCGATCCCATCGATCCGAGGTGCCGAGGAACCGACCTCCACATATGGAGAAAAATTCGGCCGATCCCATCTCACCGTCGGATCGTCTCAAAATTCGTGCTAAAACATGATGAACGGCTCAGATCTCGCCACGTCTCCACAAAACGACAAGATAACGTTTTCTCGAAATTTGAGCCTCTTGTCTCGTGATTCGCACCACGATCGTGATCAACCGCCCAGATTGAGCCACGTAGCTCGGATCTCAAATCCGAGCTACCGACCTACCGAATAGCGAAGTGGGAAAAAATGCTCCTCAAAATCCGTGCTCGGATTTGCCGAGCAAGAAGCAGAGCAGAGGAGAAGAAGATAAAAAAATAAAAAATAAAAAAATTGAGAGAAGGGTCGGGTCGGACCCGTTAGGGTCCCAAACCCTTCCCTTCCCTTCTTCTTCTTCCGCACGCTCCTGCCAAGACAAAAAAGGCAGCTCACCTCTTCTTCTTCACCAAGCGTCCATGCGAAACGAACCCAACAGGGAGCTTCAAACTCCTAGCTCCTCTGTAGCGCCCCGAATTTCTAATATAAGAGCTTAGAAAATACGTGGCACATTCCCAGCAATCCACTTCAATTGTAATAATAACACAAACAACACCACTAAAATTTTAGTCTTTATTTTATTACAACAACTACTACAAATCTCAGCGGAAGTCTAAACATCTCAACTCAAATTTATTTTATTTACAACTCAAAATTTCCTCAAATATGCCTTTACAATTTTTACACTAAACACTTAATAATCCAATTCATCTCAAAGTCAACTCAGGCATCCAACCTCCAATTCTAAGCAACAACCTGCAACATGTGAGGCTAGAGAGAGTCCCTAACCCCAAAACTAACGGGGTTAGCCATAAATGGTGTGAGTGACATAAAATCAAACAAACAACATAAATGAACATAAATCATAATATTCTCAACAAAAGGTAGTAAACCAAATATACCAAGAAAAAGAAGTAACAAGAAGTGAAAACAGGTGATACGAAACCAAATGTCAAGTGTGGAAAACAGTAATACCAAATGCATGAAAAGGAGTCAAGAAAACACAAATGCTATATGCAGACTACGATGACTACTAAGATATAAAGATAAGCTATGAGGATTAGCCCATGCCCGATAATTCCGTGATTGATCCCACATCTCAAGTAGCCACTTGGATAATTCCGGAGATCATCTCACATCTAGACATAAACACATCATCACATGAATACCCCACAAGCGTCGCCTCGACCTTGATCATTCCGGAGATTAATCCCACATCTCAAATAACTACTTGGATAATTCTGGAGAGATATCTCACATCTCAGGTAATCTACCTGGATAATTCCGGAGATAAGTCTCACATCTCAAGTAAATCATTTGGATAATTCAGGAGATTAAGTCTCACATCTAAAGTCATACTGAGGTGCATAACTCATGTTCCCATTCGTCATAACCCTACTAATGTCTGTCCTTATTGTTTTTGGGTTACTGAATTACTCATCAAAATCTCCTAGAGTCGGTGTACCCTACCGGGATAACTCAAAACTGAATAACTGAATATGCCTCAACGGGCCTCAACAAATAACTCAATAAATATCTCAACACCGGTATACTAGGGTCACCTACCTCTAGGAACTCAACTCAAAAGTCTAAACAAATTCCACTAACAAGAGTGGCTCAACTGAATATCTCAAAATCATATTCATAACAGAATATCTCCAAATCAAATACTGAATCAAGATCAAATATAGACTGAATAATCTGAAAACCAATCATTAAGATAACACTAAAGATTACAAAGATTCGTCAGTGCCAGTCGACTGTACAGTAGACCAGTCGACTGCCCAGAGGTCAAATATCCAAAATTTTACGAAAAATAAACTAAGTCATAACAGTCGTCTAAAAAAGGTTAGTGGTCGACTGTCCCGAAAGGACTGAACAAAATATATCTCAGTGGACCAGTCGACTGACAGTAGTCTAGGTCGACTGTCCCGAACACATTTTACAAAAAATAAATCTCAGTGGATCAGTCGACTGCTAAGAGTCAAGTCGACTATCCCGAACGATTATCCAAAGACTGAAAGTGCATCAGTAGAGTCGTACCAGTCGACTGCATAGTAGGCCAGTCGACTGTCGGCCTACAGTTTTCTTATTTTAGGTCTAAATACAAAATCCAAACTGGAGTTCTAAAGGTTCATTGTTCATGAAAGATAGTTGTTCTCAGGCAAAATAATCAACCTCAAATAAACTCCATTAAGGATACATCATCCAATCATCCAAACGTCGAAATTAGATTCTCAAGATCCATAATCACTAATCTTTCAGTTAGGGTTTCTCAAAACTAATTTTCTTTCACAACTAGAATCAAAATCTGATTTGTATACTCTAGATCCAGATATTCACCATCCGATCCCAACCATGATCAATTCTTAACATGTTTTCTAACATATAATCTCATAACTCAAGATCTATTCAATATCCATAAGTTTCACAAACATGATTCAAAATAACAATGGTTCACATACATACTACAACATAAGGTCCATATCATTCACATACGAAACAACAAACGATGTCGTTCATATAATTCAAATCAACATGCACTCACAAAAATCAAACAAGCAAAACAAATAATCTTACGTCACTCACCTTAATTGAAGAAAATCCACAAAAAGCTTCCCTTTTGCTAGATCCAAAAATCCTCTTCTTGCTCCTCAAACAAATCTCAAAAATCTGTATATTTTCTAAATGACGGCTGGGAAAGAAATCCCTTAAATATCCGGGTTCAATATTAGGGTTTTACCTCCACTTTGCAAAATAATCCTTGCAAGAATACAACTTTATATACATAGGTTTAGTTTTGAAAATCTAATCAAATATCATTTAAATTTGGATTTACTAGAAAATATACGTCTAAACCTCAACAATACTGATCGGAAATGTCCAGAAATATAAGTTGCACTTTAACCCACAAATGTCAATTTTGCATAAAAGTCCTTCTTTTCTCAAAAATTGCAAAATACATCAAATTAATTTCAGAAAAAATTGGAAAAATACTAATTAAATCTCAAATATTAAATAATGATTTTTCATAAAGAAAACTTAATTTTCAAACTTCTCATAAAAGCATTTGCACATGTTTTGCACGTGTACAAAGATAAATTTTCTGAAAATATTCATTAAATTCCCAAAAATAAATTTAAATCCATTTTCAAATATAAAAACAGTATTTGAAAATACGGGGTTCTACATCCACCCTCATCTCGAACTTCGCCATAGCCAACATTCACCTCATCCTCCAAGCTCCAGGCTACCCATCGTCAAGCTTCGATAGGAACCTCGCTGCCGAACTCCAAGACCGCTCATCCTCAAGTTGTCGTTGAGCCTCCATCGCCAAGCTTCACTCTCCACCGAGCTCAAGAAGTCATCGCCGAGCTCCTTCCGCGACGAACCCACGGGAGAGCTCCACTCCCCCATCGCCGAGCTCGGCCCATCTCCTTCTCGAGCTGCTTCCGTCGTCGAAGCTCCGAACACCACCTCCGACGAGCTCTCCTCGACCAAGCTCTCCCTAGCTCGCCGAGCTCCCCCAACAGCTTATGACAGTCGAGCCCTCTCTTCTCCAAGCTCGGCCTCACGCTGTCCTCACCATGAGCGTCGAGGCTTCAAACTCCTAGCTCCTCCATCAAGCTCCCCACTTCGCCGAGGCTTTATTCCCGTCGAGCTCCTTCTCCAAACTCGCCAGCCTCCAACGCCGAAGCTAGCTGCTCCGTCGAGCTCTCTTCCTCGACGAAGCTCCGAGCCCCAAGCTCCTCGCCAACTTCACCAATGTCGAGCTCCGAACTCCTCATCTCCACCGAGCTCCACTTGACGACCACCTTCGACGAGCTTCCCCTTCGCTACCAAACTCCATGTTCGTCTCCCGCCATGGCTAGCTCACGCCATCACTGAGCTCGAGTGGTCCTCCGTAGAGCTCGACCCCACCTCCAATTCGAAGAGCTCCTCGCCTCGCTCGCCGATCGCAATCGATCTCTGTCGAGCTCCCTCATTGCCAGAGTTCCTCGACCAAACTCCTCCCCTCGCTAAGCTCCGCCTCTGCCGCTTCAGTCGAGCTTCGAAATCGACGTCGGAGGATCGAGGTCGGATGAACCAGTCGAAGAAGAAAGAAAGAACACCTCGATGAAGAAGAGAACTGGGCGAAGTAGAAGAAGAGAGAAGAAGCAGGGGGGAAAGGAAAGGAAAAGAAGAAGAAGAAAAATGAAAAAAAAAAGAGGCGGCCACGTGGCATGCCACATGGCATCATTTGGAGGGGGCAGACGAGCCAAAGCGCCGAGCCGAGGTGCCGAAGCACCGAACTCGTAATTGGAGAAAAAAACCGGCCGACCCACAAGATCCGTTCGATCGTTTCAAAATTCGCGTCGCGACACGATCGACGCTCAGAAACGCGCCACTTATTCAGAACGTGACCTGACTCACGATGCGCGCACATCTGATCATGATCGACGGTCAGGAACACGCCACGTGTCCAGGTAATATTTAAATTATTTATTTATTTATTTATTTATTTATTTTATTTAAAAAAAACCAAAAAAAATATAAAAATCGAAAAAATTAATTAAAAATTCTAAAAATAATTATTAATTCAGAAAAATTATTTTTTAATTCTGAAAAAATAATTATTAAATTAGAATAATTAGTTAATATTTTTGATAATTAATTATTTAATTCGGAAAATGAATAAAAAATTTGAAAAAATGAGAAAAAATTCAGAAAAATCTGGAAAAATCACCAAAAATCCAGAAAATTCTAAGAATATTTTTGGGCATTTTACAAGCCAATAATAACACTGTTACACCCCGAGCAAGATTCTAAACTCCCTTAAGAACACCGATAAAATCCCGTACGCCATTAGAACAGTAAAACTACTCCTCAAAGGCTGATCAAACTCAGTCTTCGGGAGTGGGGGGCTCGTGATATGGCTAAAAATAGGATTAAATTGGGACCGTTCACATCGGATGCGAATCTCAAAGCTCAGGGGTAAAACGGTGATTTCACCTACTAGCGGGTCCGAAGCGGGTACTGGGTCTCCTTCTCACAGATCCAATAACCCGCGAATGGATCCACCTCAACTGGGTACGGGTCCCGACCCGATACAAACCCAGTCCGACAGGATAGAATTAGGGTCTCTGATTAAACCAAATCAATGGGCCTGATTCGCGACTATCCCCTCACCGGGAATTAAGGGATTACATTCCTAATATGATTACGAGGATTTTATGCCCTATCAGATCACAGGAATCACATTCCTTATCTGATCCCAACGGCGACTATAAATACCCCACACCCATCTCCATTAAGAGGTAATCAATCTTTTGCTAGTTAAACGCTCTTTCATAATCATTTCTGGTTACTGACTTGAGCGTCGGAGGGTGCGTCACCGGGATCAACCCCGGTGTCTCGCACTTCCTTACAGGTGAACGGCGGAAGTCAACGGTCAAGCTCCGGCGGAACAGGTTAGAGGTTTGCTATTCATGTTTTCCGAAGAACTCACAAATTCTATCTGTTTATCCCCACACCAGATTTAGCGGTAACATTCATCAAGGGTGAAAAGAAAATTGGAAAATGCAAACAACCAATTAATTTTTGGCCTACAAACTATATTGAGGGGTAATCTTTGACCGGTTGCTATTTTTAAATACAACAAGTCGAGAGCATTACACATTTTCTAATTTTTTCACCTACAACTGAGGCCAACGGCCTTGGATATTTATAAAGTGGAGATGCTCTCTGACTTGTTGGCTATTTTTAAAGCCAACAAGACAGAGAGCAAGATAATTTTTCTATTTTTTTCACTTACAATTTAGGCCGTTGTCCCCAACAACGGCCTTGGGTATTTATAAAGTGGAGCTGCTCTCTGACTTGTTGGCTATTTTTAAAGCCAACAAGACAGAGACCAAGACAATTTTTCTATTTTTTTCACTTACAACTTAGGTCGTTGTCCCTAACAACGGCCTTGGGTATTTATAAAGTGGAGATGCTCTCTGACTTGTTGGCTATTTTTAAAGCCAGCAAGACATAGAGCAAGACAATTTTTCTTATTTTTTCAATTACAACTTAGGCCGTTGTCCCCAACAACGGCCTTGGGTATTTATAAAGTGGAGCTGCTCTCTGACTTGTTGGCTATTTTTAAAGCCAACAAGACAGAGAGCAAGACAATTTTTCTATTTTTTTCACTTACAACTTAGGCCGTTGTCCCCAACAACGACCTTGGGTATTTATAAAGTGGAGTTGCTCTCTGACTTGTTGGCTATTTTTAAAGCCAACAAGACAGAGAGCAAGACAATTTTTCTTATTTTTTCAATTACAACTTAGGCCGTTGTCTCCAACAACGGCCTAGGGTATATCTATAAACTGGAGGTGCTCTCTGACTTGTTGGCTATTTTTAAAGCCAACAAGTCAGAGAGCACAACAAATTTTGTATATTTTCCTTCTACAACTTAGGCCGTTGTCTTCAACAACGGCCTTGGGTATATGTTTAAACTGAAGGTGCTCTCTGACTTGTTGGCTATTTTTAAAGCCAACAAGTCAGAGAGCACAACAAATTTTGTATATTTTCCTTCTACAACTTAGGCTGTTGTCTTCAACAACGGCCTTGGGTATATGTTTAAACTGGGTATATCCAAAAACTGGAACAAGTATAACTTTCTATAACCTATGCCGTCGTTTGGGGCCACGGCTTAGGTTTAAAAAAAAACTACAGTTATACTGAGCAGCTGAAGCTGCTACACTTGTACACATCACCAATTTCCAAACACTTTTCCATCATCTACATTCTCCAACTAAATTCATATATACAACCACCAAAATTACCCACCATAATTGACTATCAGAAATTAATAACAACAACATCAACTACACTTACACTTAAGAACCACATTATCCAATAATTAGTTACAACAGGTTAAAACCCACGAAATCAATAAAAAAAAATTACAACCTCCAAAATGCATTGGCTAAGCACCGGGCGTGTAATGCTGTGGTGCTCGCCTCTTCCGGAGAGGGTTTCGGCGCCGCATCGTGATTGGCGAGTCGGGGATTTCATCTTCGCCACCCTCCTCTTGTTGTACGTCTCCGACAACCATTTCCCCACTCTCTTCATCCTGCGCTTCTTCGTGAGATGGATGTGAAGTTGAACCTTGTCGTTCTCTGATCTCACGTTCCCATTGCCCCAGCAATGAACTTGGCCTACCCCTCACACTTTTACGTCGGCCCCCCCTCGGTCCGTGTAATGCTCGATCCAAACGATCGACACATCCCAAAGCATCCATATTGCTACGGCATCCAAGGAGCATCCTCCGAGCGAAACTTTTCATAGGCTCTCCCACATTACTTTTTAGTACATCCGCGCATTCTTTTGCCATGTCCATCGTGTTATCAATCTAAATAAAAAAAAACAACAAATTAAATAATTGAAAGAATTCATGAACTTCACGTATGAAGAAGATTAAAATAAATATGAAGATTGAAGTTACCACTGTACGTATAGCTGTGGCCTTCGGTTGGAACATGGGTTGTGAACTGGAATATGCGGGTAATGGTTCAATCTACCTCTCCTCAATTTCTCGTTGGATACCAGCAGGTAGTACTGTATCGGGAGAGATATACAATCGTGTATATTGTCGGAACCAAGTCATGTACTTTCCTTGCAGTCTTCCATCGTACTCTGGAACATTGACGAGTACAAGTGTAAACCGTCGCTCGTTCCATTCTGCAACGTGAACACGATGGTAATCTGCCCAATCATGAGTAGGCATGCGGCCGGTACCCCTAACGGCGTGTAACTAATGATCGTACAGGTTTGCGCAGCTTGGGGGATTATCTTGTTGAAGATTGAACTGACGAAGGACTCTTTCCGGTCGCAGATGCTCGACTATACCGAAGTTGATGAGGGGAGCCGTCGTCAGCCACAACTGCGACCCGGTGGTGCATATTGGCGGTAGTCTTCCCACACGCTCGGGTGTATACGTCGTCCAAATCACGAACTCTTCACGTAGTTGGTCGAGCTCGTCTCTGTAGTACGTTATTACGCCCTTGGGGTTGTCTTTGTAACTCCTTGTACCAGCCCAATATACCCCTAATAGTGCTAACATAGCAGGATCTTCAGGTTGGGCCATCCAACCAACCTTGGGTCTCTTAATGCGGGGACGACCCAAGTGCAGTCGCTCCCAAGACCAAATCTGTAACAAAACCATCGGTCCGGTCATTTCTGATGATTCAAGCGCTACATGACACAACGCCCTGTATAGCGTTGCCAACGCGCAGCTTCCCCAATTGTACCGGTTAGCTATACCTAGGTCGGCGAGCAATCGTAGGTACATGAGGTGCACCGTATCGCCCGATGAGTTAGGCAATAGAACCCCTCCGATCATCGTTAGAATGTAGGCTCTGGTGTAGGACTGTACATAGTCGTCGGGCGATTCGTTGGTCAGCGTCTCATCAAAATGTTCCTTCAACCAAGATAGTCGGATTGACTGTCCTTGGAAAATGTCACTATCGTCCGCATCCGCCTCATCAAACTCTGTACTGAGCAGTTCGTTACACATCTCTATTTTATCAAAGTTAATATTGCTTGTCATGGCTAACCCATCTATTGGAAGACCGGATATCATCGCTATATCATGTAGCGTCACCGTCATCTCACCGACCGGTAGATGGAACGTGTGCGACTCTGGCCTCCAGTGCTCCACGAGTGCCGAGAGAAGTGCTCGATCAAGTTTAACATTCCCCATCATGCTGATTCCATAGAAACCGACCGCTACAAGGTACTCGTGGATGCATGGATGCACCTTCATGGTCTCGTGGGTATGGAAATTACACCTACGCGTCGTCCCACCCCACACTTCCGTGGATCTGTGGCGATCTTGCAAGGTCAATTCGCTGGAATTTATTGGTCCTGGACCACGATGTCCTGTCATCGAAGAGGATGCACCAACCTACACGAACCAAAAAACATAATTATTATTAGTCTCAAATCAATATCACTAAATACAAAATTACGGACAATACAAATTATTAGTTCTCACATTCTCTGTGGAATGTTCCCCCCGTGCTTCCTGAGATGTCCTTCCCCTTCCAGTTCCCCTCATTCTAGGCATTTCTCTGTAACAAAGTTTGCATATATGACACTAATTAATCGGCAAAAATTAGCAAACACAAACCAACGATATGAAAAAATTTCAAGAGTTCGCTTATAAGCGTCAAAACAACACAAACGAGATGCAAAAATTCCTAAATTTCGCCGTTAACTAGGGCACACCAAACACAAGCGAACGCAACTTGTAGAAGTCAGTTCCGACCCACGGTTTGAAATATACGCTCGTGTATCACTTTCACTCTTTAAAATAGAGCGGGAGGCGATACATTGACGTATCTCGCAAACCGTGGATCGGAACTCGCAAATACAAGTCCCGTTGCGTTGTGAATGGTTAGTCCAACCTATGTGCACCGTTTCGTATTTTTTCAACTTCGTTTAAGCATTTTTGTATTGAGACCAAACTAAAAAAATTCGAGGTAGTTTGAAGTTTTTTCATATACGCGTGAAAACAACATAAACGAGATGCAAAAATTTCAAAATTTGGCCGTTGGGTCGGGCTCCCCGCCCACAAGCCAACGCAACTTGTACATGGGAGTTCTGACCCACGGTTTGAAAGATACGACCATGTATCGTTTACACTATTGAAAACTTTGCGGAAAGCGATACATAGACGTATCTCGCAAACCGCGAGTCAGAACTCACATGTACAGGTTGGTATGACTTGTGAGTGGCCAGACCAACCTACTTGCAAAGTTTCGCTTTATTTGGACTTCGTTTAAGCTATTTTCACCTCATAACGTATTCCACAAGTTCCGAGGTCGATTAAAG